>CAWUFW010004791.1:905000-1162500 GCA_963921515.1 Calotriton arnoldi | reverse complement strand
TGTGTAATAATAGTTAAAAACAAGGTGTATGTATTTTGCTTCATAAACACTAGTTCTATTTTCAAAAAGAGTCTATGTGGGAAAAGGGAGGTTCCTTATTGTTTTCTGCCCCACTTTGAATGTTCAGCGAACAAGATGTGGCCTAGGTAATAGCAGTGGCGTAGCTAGGGGGGGGCGATGGGGGCGGACCGCCCCAGGCGGCACGAGTTTTTGGGCGGCAGCCGGCCCCCCTGCCCCCGCTCTTACCTGTGCAAGAATCGGCCGCTACCCCCCCCACCCCCGCTCTTCTTTCATTTTGCCGAGGGCGGCAAACGCAGGGGCCGCCACGGGCAGCCTAAGGCCTAGCTACGCCCCTGGGTAATAGACAAGGGCATTCTCTATTAAGGAAAGTATAGCCCTTGGAAAAAAAAAGTCTTAGACAGTCTCTTTGCATACAATTTCCTTATTCCTTCATCTGCCAATGCATTTCGACCTCAAGACTGTCTGAGGTCTCCTCAGGACATCGGTTGGTGTTGGCGCTCCGGGTGCAGGGGGGTTAAATGATGAAAACAAATAGGAAAAATTGGGCATGGGGGTGGGTTTTGGGGGTTAGGGATTGGCACATAGCACTTACTTATCCTTGTGTGTGGAGGACCTTTTGTATTAGTGGCTGCAAAAAGAAAAGAAAAATAACTACATATCTGATAGTTCGGTGTGACATAGTTTTGAAACTGTGTTTGGCGTCAGATAGATAACTTCCTAACTTTAGGGTCTTGTTTAATTGGGTAATCGTGTCATTGCCCGCTAATGTCGGCTGCCTAGCTGTGTGGCATCAGATAAGAGCCACGTGTGAGATATACAAATGAAAGGCTTAACATTGGTGCGAGCCATGCACCTGTCTGTCATGGTAGATGGTGGGGTACAAACAGATCACTGGCGAAGGGTATAAAAACCAAGAACTGTAAGACAGGGTTGCTAAATGAAGACTATTATTTATTGATTAGACTGTAGCTGGGATGCAGGTGAGCTAGGGATGAGAACAAAAAAGTAAGAAGAGTGTCTCAGAAGCTTAAGCGTGTAGATCAAGGTGAAATAGAGGTGTAGTGGATGCTTGGTATAAGGGAAGGGTAAGGGAAACCGGTCTAGCAGTCGGGGGAGCTAGGGGGAGGCTGTCATCGATAAAATGTGATTCGAGCTGTGGATGGGAGTGCAATAGAAAGTGAGGGAGAATGTAAGCCTCACAAAGGTTTTTAGAAAGGGGATGCTGTCCCCATCAGCCAGAGCAGTAGCTTCACTTATGCCTCACCACCATGGCTATTAACCTGTGTTTTTAATATAAGTAGGAGAGGCTTCCTGAAAGACTAAACACACAATTATCGGCAAATCTTGATTGTTCATGATCCATTATTTAAAGGTTAAAACAGGGCACTGAACCTTTATTGTGGAGAGTCTGAATAGAGATGGGACCTATCACTTTTTAAGACTTTCGGGTGACTGATCATGTCACATGCTGATAGATATTGGCAGCTTTTACAGCCAATGTACTATGTTTTTGTCAGGATGATTTGCACCTGGGCACGCGAGAGGAACATGGCGGCCGTAAGCTAACGGTCGCGGCCACGCTCCCTCGGGTCTCTTTGTCGGGACCTATGCTGATGTGATTCAGTGCTGAATTTCCCTCTACTCACCCTCCTGTATGGGCTCCTATGCGGCCGAGTTTGTTCCCTGGTTCCAGCGGCGTCCGCGGGTCTGAGGACGCGGTCTCCTACGGTGACGGGTTGGAGGCGCAGCGCTGGAAGTGGAGAGAGGCGGCGCGTGGAAGGAGGCGGCGAGACGCGGCCTCTCTGTTGTTCCGGTTCACAGGGGGCAGAGATAGTACCTGTTTCAGCGTGTGCGCGGCCTCTGTGGGAAGGAAGCTCTGTGCGGTAGAGGCGGTAGAAGCTGAGGTGGAATGGTGGACTGAGCGGCGAGTGTTTTTTAATCAATCCTCGGCTATAGTTAGCCGTATCTGCTTTCCCCCTCGCTGCCTTCCTGAAGGTAAGGTGAGCTTAAGACTATATTCTGGACCCTTTTATGGTGATAGTACTCAAGAGGAAAAACAGCGCTCCGGTGGAAATTTAAGAATAGAAAAGTATTTTGTGAATCTTAGGTCTGAAAGTTCCTCACTCTGTCAGGGCAGAGCTTTCTTGATCTCTTGGTCTTCGGTTAGGGAGGAGGGGGCGCCCCCTTGCCGTATGGAGACAGGTGAACTTAATAAGGGCTCCTCTCCCCCAAAGCTGTCCAGATATACCTTGCGTGCTAGAGCTGCTCATTTTTCCGCAAATACGACCATCACACAGCCCATTCTTCCTTCCCGGATCTCCCCCCCAATCTCTGAAACAAAATTAATAAAAAAACAGTCTAAACAGATAGGGGCTACATCGAATAGTGGGCTTGCCAGTAAGGGGAGAGGGGTTAATAAGGGCAGAGGGGGTAGTAAGAAACTTCCACAAAAAACGAAAATTACTCCTTCTTTGAAAACCTACTACCGGGTTATTTCTTTGTCTACCTCCACATTTAATATTTCTGACAATAGAAAATCAGTGGTTATGTCTAACAGTGGGAGTCCTGTGGTTTCCATTCAGGACTGCCCAGTAAGAGAGGAAATACAGCTCCAAGATTGTAGTGTAGGTAGGGTAAGCAGTGTGGACATTGGGGTTCAGAAAACGATCCCACCAAAGCTTAAAGTTAAGCTAAAAAATCGGGATAACTCTAAAACTCAGGCAGCAGTAGTGTCTGCATCGCCGCATCAAGATAAGAGGATAGAGGTTTTGGTAACTGCCCCTAAAGAGAAGGCTAATGACACTATGCGCTTCCCTATACCTTTCGGAGCTACGACTGGAGCAGAGAATGAAGTACATCCATTGGTGAGCATCTCTAATAGATATTCTATCTTGGATGTACAAGAAGGTCGGGACCAGGGGAATGAGCAGCCCTCAGAACAAGAGCAGGAGCCAGATCAGGACTTTCAATTCAGGGCTAGCAATAACATTTCCCCCCCTACAATGGGGGAAGATGAGATATTGCCCCCTCCAAATCATTCACTAGTTGACATATTAACGATTATGAAAGAAGAGATGATCAAAAGGTTTAAAATATCAGAGACCAATCAAGCTGAGCTGGCTAGCAGGTTCGCTGTTTCAGAGGCGAATCAGTCTGCTATAAAATTGTCATGTGAGATCTTAGCACAGAAATTGGAGGAAGTTACTATAAGAACTGATGCAGTTGAGGCTGAGATCCCTAAAATAAAAGAGGCAATTCAAACAAACTCAGCTGATTTGATGAAGTTAGCGGCTCAAAATAAGGATTTAAAGGACGATCTAGAGAGGCTGGAAAATCATTCAAGGAAAAATAATCTGAAGCTCTTGAATATCCCGGAAGGCCTCGAGGGGTCGGACATAAAGGGGTTTGTGGTCTCCCTACTAAAAGGGTCAATATTAAGGAACTCTCCCGATATCGATTTAGCTCATGAGATCCAAAGAGTACATCGGGACCCCTTCAGGAGAAACTTAGGGAGACAAAAGCCTCGGAAAGTTTTGGTGAACTTTTTGTCCTATACCGTGAAAGAACTGATCCTTACTACTGCCCTTAAAGAAGGTTTGATTACTTCTTCGTTGTTGGACTCTAACCCTTTCTCCTTTTCCATCAGGTCTGATATTTCCCATATAACCGCAACGAGGCAATGGGAACTTGGGAAGAGGATAGATGAATTGAATGTTCTTGGTGCTAAGGCCCAATTGAGATTTCCTGCCACATTACGTGTGATGTGGAATAATCATATGCACATGATTCGAACAACGGAAGAAGTGGATGCCCTACTAATTAAAATCAAAAAAGATTAGGAGGGAAATAGAGTTCGAAAGGCCAAGAGGCTAAATGTGTTTTCAGCATTTGGTCCCCAGTGTGTTCTTATTAAGCTATTGTTAAATGTTACCCGAGGGAGAGATGACCGAATAGGCTTTGCCTATTGGAAGGGAGGGTTCCTCAGGGAGTAGTGGGGCACGGGGGGGAGGATGGGTGGGTGGAGAGGGTCACTGGGTGGGGAGCAGTTGGGAGAAAATATAAAAAAATAGTAATCCTCATCTTTTCTGTTTCTGTAGAAAGTCGTAAGGTGGGGGAGAGGGGGCATCTTAGCTGATGGCAGGGAATTCTAACAGAAACAGCAAACTTTGTTTTATCTCATGGAATGTGAATGGCTTAAGATGCCCCCGTAGACAAAGGATGATACTTAAATACTTAGAACTTTCACCAGCTCAGGTCTTTTTGCTACAAGAGACCCATTTGACCCATATAGAATTTCATTCAATTTTCTCTAAAATATCATGGATAGATAGTTTCTGTTCCTCACAGCAATTAATCGCTAGTAGAGGGGTAGCAATAGTAATCAAGAGAGGGACTCCCTGTATGATCAAAAATGTTCAGACGGACCAAATAGGGCGCTGGATACTGGCCCAGATGGACTTCGGGGGGTCAGGGTTAACTTGTTCCTCATATTATGGTCCCAATGTGGATGACCCTTCCTTTATCTACAAAATGCAAGATAGATTGATATTAGCATCCCCTCCCCTACTGATAGGGGGCAATTTTAATGTTCTGCTTGACCCTGTTAAAGATAGGTCTAACTTGGGCCAGGTAATAAGAGCATCAAAAACACGGCGGGCCTTGAAAAATTTGCTGCATGATTTAGTCCTGGTCGACTTATGGAGAGCTAAGAAAGGCGATCTGCAAGGATACACTTTTTTTAGCAAAAAGTATCATCATGCCTCCAGAATTGATTATATCCTGGTTAACAGAGATGTAGTTGGCAATTTGCCCGAGATAAAGGTATTACCTAGTCATCTTTCAGATCATGCTCCAGTATTATTTACATACCTCAAGATAGGTAGCACCTTACAAACCAGATGGACACTGAGCAGAGTGATGTTGTCAGATTCTGAAATAATTCAATCTATTAAAACATTGTCAAAGAATATTTTATCTTGAATATTGGCTCAGCACCCATGGATTACGTATGGGATGCGTTTAAACCAAGTCTGAGAGGGTGGCTACACGGTCTGATTTCCTCAAAAAACAGGGCTAGAGCACAGGAGTTGTCTGTTAAAGAGAAGAAGATTTTAGAATTAGAAGCAGAAAGGAACGGTCTGGGTCAGATGGGTGGAGAAAGAGTGGCACAAATTCAGACGGCCTTGGATGGGGTTAGACAGGAAGTCAGAACTCTATTAGATCAGAAGTGTAGGGCACAATGGCATATTCAAAATATGCAGAATTTTGAATATGGGGAAAAGGCCGGGGCCTTGTTGGCATGGAAGGCCAGGGTGGATAGATCGAGAAATAACATTAACGAATTAATAATTAATAAAAATGGAGATAGGTCCAGTATTGTAGAAGAAATACAAAATTGTCTTCTAAATCTTTTCTCGGGTCTATATAAGGAAAGTCTGGTCCCCACCAATGACAAAATACAATCCTGGCTAGCGAATAAACATTTGCCAACGTTAAATGAAGACAGCCGGACCATACTGGATGCACCGATCTCTGTAGAAGAGATTAGGGATATAATTCAGAAATCAAAGAAAAATAAAGCTTCTGGGTTGGATGCCCTCCCAATTGAAGTGTTTAAACATCTGCTGGATGAAGTGGTACCGGTAATGGAAACTTTATTTAACTCAGTCTACAGATTAGGGGGTGAGATCCCGAGCTCCTGGAAGGAAGCCACTATTGATTTGATATTGAAGCCAGGGAAGGACCCACAAGTAGCTGATTCTTATCGCCCGATCTCCCTGCTGAATGCTGATTACAAGTTTTTTATGGGCATTTTGGCAGGGAGGCTCGCCAAGTTAATTTCAAGCCTGGTCAACATTGACCAGAAGGGCTTTATAGCTGGGAGGTATATCCAGGAACAAACTCAATTATTAATTGGGAATATCGACCTGGCCGTGGTAAGATCTGATCCTTTGGCAGTAGTAGCCTTGGACGCGGCCAAGGCTTTTGATAGAGTATGTTGGAATTACCTTTGGGAGGTATTAGAGAGAATGAGTTTTGGCCCTTTCTTTGTTCAAATATTGAAGAAATGCTATCAAGGAGCGACCGGAAAGATTTTGCTGAATGGTATGCTGACTAGAAGTTTTATAAGGGGGACCAGGCAAGGGTGTCCTCTTTCACCCTTGTTATTCAATATATATATAGAGCCCTTGGCGCAAGCTATTAGATTGGATGATCTAATATATCCCTTCAGTTCACAAACATACCAGTGTAAGGTTGCATTATATGCAGATGATATCATCATTTACACTAGCGACCCTGAGGCGTCTATCCCACGGCTTGAAGTCCTCTCTGTAGAATTTGGCTCAATATCTGGGTATCTAGCCAACTCTTCCAAAACAGAAGTAATGTGCTGGAATACCGACTACTTGGGAGGTCCCATTAGCAAGTAATTTAAATATTTGGGTATTAAAATTGTTAATGATATAGCTAAAATCCCGGTACTTAATCTGGAAAAAGTTACAAAGGAAATTGACCAACTTTTCGCTAGGTGGGGGAACCTCCCTCTGACGATCTACGGGAGGGTCAATTTGGGGAAGATGATTGTTCTCCCTAAAATAACCTATTTGTTTAACGCCATTCTTTTGGCCTTTCCTAATAAGAACATTAGTAAAATTCAGGGGAAAATTGGGAGTTTTATCTGGGGTAATAAAGGGGCCAGAATGTCATGGAAGAAGTTGAGGAGGAGGTTGAACAAAGGAGGGTTGGCCCTCCCAGATATTAGTTGTTATTTAATTGCTTTTCAGTTTAAAGGTATTAGGATGTTGCTTCTGAACCCGGATGAGAAATCTTGGGGCAGGCTTTTAGGGGAGATGGTTTTGGTTGAAGGAGGGAGTGGCGGAGGTGGTTTTCTATATAAGTTTGGTGCTCCAAAGTACTTCAAACGGGTACGCCTTAAGGTTTTAAAATCAGCCTTGGAAACCTGGTATAAGGTTAGATGCCGATGGGGGCTGGGATATTTTTCTGATTTTGCCCCTATCTGGGAATCCCCTGGTACTCCACCCTGTCTTCAAGATAGTTTAGCAATTACAATTAAGCAAGCAGGTGTGGTTGTTTGGCTCGATTTAAAGGACGCAGACGGGATTCTCCCTTGGGAAGTACTAAGAACAAAGATAGGTCCTGCCTTCTCAAAATTTAAGTTTATACAACTTAGTTCATGGTATGAGGCAGAGAGAAGTGAATCCAGGGGGGAATGGGAACTAGAGAGGGGATTACAAAATGTCCAACCAAAAAAGAGAGAAATATCTATGTGGTATTCGAGTCTTCTCAAAGCAGAGGACTTGGATATCCCACCTCATTATCGGTTTGGAAACATACCCCTCTTGAGTCCGATGCTGAAGCTGCCTTTGAG
Organism: Calotriton arnoldi; assembly: GCA_963921515.1. Taxonomy (NCBI): domain Eukaryota; kingdom Metazoa; phylum Chordata; class Amphibia; order Caudata; family Salamandridae; genus Calotriton; species Calotriton arnoldi. Next base: position 1,155,089 of record CAWUFW010004791.1, on the reverse strand, counting down.
CTCTCATTAAAAATGATGTATAAGACCATAAAATCAGCTAGTTTAAAGAAGAATAATTTCTTTGTAATAAATAGGTTGTATTACACCCCGGCTAAAATAGCTAAGTTTGCCCCGTTACCCCCCCCCCCCGAAATGCCCTAGGTGTAGATCGCCTCTAGCGGATGATATACATGTCTTCTTTGAGTGCTCGGAATTAAGATCTTACTGGAAGGAGGTGGGAGACTCTTTGTCAGCTATTTTTGGGATTAGTATTGAGGTTAATCTTCAGCTGGTGTTTTTTGGGGGTAACGATGTATCCGACTCTTTTCCATCACAGTCAGACAAGGGGCTGTTGCTATATTTGATTCTTCTAGCACGAAGAGAGCTTTGCATAAAATGGAAAGATCCTATTCCCCCAAATAGGGAAGATTGGCTAAAAGCCTCATTTGCCATGGCGAGACTAGAGCGAGAAGGGAATGGGGAAACCCCGTTTAACATCTGGCAGCCTCTATTAAAATGGGGCAGAGAACTGAAGCTAATTCCTCCTATCTGAATGCATCTGATAGTATATCATTGTTGTTCTCCTCTTCTTTTTTTTTTTTTTTTTCTTCTTCTTCCTACATACTGGGTCCTATGATTATACCATGACCTTACTAATTGGGGCCGGTCTGGTTGACCTAGGCGGGTGCAGTTAGCCGTGGGCTCCCCAGTTAGAAGATATGACGGCTTTTCAGTCTGCAGAAGTCTATTGGTAAGATGAGGATCTAAAAAAAAAAAAAAAAAGGATGATTTGCACCTTCTGTCCATCTGTTTTTGAAAGTGTGTGATTTTGATTCACAATCTCTAACTTGTTTCTCCATCAGGCCAGGTTCTCTGGCATGGGCAGCTACAGAGATCATCACACTATTCTCTCTAAGGCTTAAAGCAATCAGTGCACACAATACTCAGTTTGCGCATACACCTAGTTGACTCTCTGGGTATATGTGTGAGATGAGCAAAGGCTAAACCTAAAGGTGTATGTGGGGCAATTCGAGGGACAGAAAGGCACTGTTATCCCAAGGTATCTGCTAGGTTATGGGATACTGTGACAGAATCCAGGGAGTCACGCTGATCTTTGACTGTCTAAAGAGAGCCGATAAATGGGCCCAATAACACATGAGGATCAAAAGAGACCACAAAGGTTTCTCTGGATCCGGATGACTGATGCTGGATGCCACTGATAGAAGGTCCAAAATTTGGCAAGGAAAACGATCGAAAAGGATAACCATAGATTCAGAGAGAGGTATACTCACCAGGCAGAATCATCACCATATAACCTGCACTTTGCTAAAACAGCTTCTCTAATGGCAGCCCACCTAAGCCTCTAGTCATGGGTTTTCAGGAGCTTAGCAGATGTTCTGAAAAACTATCAGTTGATGTTTTATATGTATATGTATGATAGACAGACCCTCCTCAATTTGCAAGAGGAGAATCTGAGTGCAAGAAAATTGTTACCTGAGGCAATAGAAGCTATGTGGGAGTGGATGGCTTGCAACCTCTTTGAGCTTGATCCACTGAAGACATAAGACATGATGTCAAAATGTCAATCTAATGTGTGGGATGATGCGGTCTCAATCCTTTAGCCCTACCCTCAGCTGGTTAATGTGGTTTGCAACCTCAGAACTCTGACCAACTCCAATCACAACCGCTCCTAACAGGTTGTTGTTAAGACTCATATACACTTAAAAGGGGTTTCCATTTTAATCCTCACCTTCTTCCCATAAGCATCCATCTCATCTCAAGCAATACTCTAAGAAGTGTGCATTGGGAGCTGATAGGTGTCTCAAGGGTAATGTGCACCCCATTGATCACTGTATTCAGGCCTCAGAAAGGTAATAGTGACTTTTCAGTGGTTTCAGGGAGGTGCTTTTGGGCTTTGACTCCACTAGGAAGAGTCGAGTGAATGACTAATCCTTTTAAAATATTATACAAGGGTTATTGTTATACCACTTTTTAACAATAATTACAAAGAATAATTATGGGTGCAGTTATTACCCAATGGAATCTGGAACTCATTTGTTTGACCTTGAAGGACGAAAGAATGAGTTCGCCATTTCAAAGACCTTCACTATGATTTGAACTTCTTGTGTTCTCAACCTACTGAGCTTTACCAAAACATGTTTATATGGTTTTATCGTAACTAACTACAAATAATAAAAACGAAATAACTGTACATTAGAAGTATAGGCATTTTTACCTAAGTGACTGGACAGGCTGATCACTAGATTAATACAAGGAGTAATAGATTGCAATTGCAGAAAAGACATCAATTGTCCATGAAATTAGGACTTTGATAGTGTTGGGATGTCACTTCCTGTGACACCAGTTCCAACGGCATCCATGTGCTAATTAGTCCTCCACATATGTTTGGGAATTTGTGCCATGATTTTATATTCCTTCACAAGTCAACCTCATCCAGTGACAAAATGTACCACTCGCTTCTATGTACTTTACAAATCTAATGTTGCTATGAACTGTATGAAGACAGAGCTCTACCTTGAATCCTGTGATTAATGGAAGGATAAGCTATAATGTAGAACCACCCATTACAGAAATGGTGAGTGTAACTTAAATAGGGGCAGTCTTTTGTAGATCTACAATTCATTGCAGCCCAGAATCCACCCATGTATAACTGTATATGCATTACAAAATATTCTGTACAGGACACAACTATGCAGGAACATTTAATATATTTCTAAAATAAATGACATCACCACAGGCCTCCTGCTCCATTGCAAACAATGTGAAAAACAAAAGTATATATTACATTTATTGTTTCAGCTATAACACGCATATCACTGTTTAAGTATACTAATTAGCATAACAGAAATACATGGTAATAAATTATTTTGTTACAAAATTCTAGAACCTTGCTAGCTATGGTTCTGCCAAATCTTCCTTTGATGATTTCATCTCCACTTTGCTCTTGAAACCTCTGGGTGGAGGTAAGTTCCCCTCCCACTACATTTATGTGGAAACTAGCCATTTTCTCACTTGCCCGCACTTCTTTGCCCTGAGAACTAGGCTTGGCCTCCTGCACACAATCTTCATCCAGCCTTCCCAAATCTCTGACTCAATCCTGATCCAACTCGCCATATACTACCAAAGGTACCCCTTTACATTTGGTGCTTATGTGCCACACTCTGCCTTCACTGATTATCTCAGAATTAATTAAAACTTTAATAACCTTCAAAAATCTTGAAAAACACACACTGACCTTTGAGCACTTTCATTTTTTTTTACTTGCACCTATTCATTTTCCTTCAACAAGATATCCTTTACTTCATTCTTGATATTGTATTGTAAACAGACTAAGCCTTGTCACTGTTACCTTTAACAACCTCTGGGCCACCACTCCTTGTCTTTGACATCCATCCCAGGTCGTCTTTAGTTAATGGTGTTCTTCCCCGCATTATGGTGAATGGACTATACGGGTAACAAAGGGGTTTATAGGATATGCTCCTTCCTTCTACATTATCTCCATGACCCAATCCTCCCTCTTGTTCATTGCATAATTTCTTTGATTTCCCTACTCAAACTCTCTACCTTGCGATTGCCCACAAAGTGACAGACGGATGTGGTGTTGTACAATATAGCATTGCAACTGAAAAACTTGGCAGCACACTAAGCTTTAAGTTGTACACCCATGTCACTTATTCTTTTTGGTAATCTTTCTCTTTGAACTATCGTATCCAAAAATCCCTGCATCCCTCCTTTCACTATCTGTACTTCTGGTCATTTGGAAAAGTAATGGACTATTATGTACCTAATTGTACCATTCTCCCAATAAATTCCCTTTATGATGTCCACTCCTAAAGTTGCCAGCAACTTACTTGGAGATCTCACTGCGCATAAAGGTGGCTTTAGTGTCACTTGCAATTTGTCAGCACTTTCACGGTCAACATGCTCTTACCCCGCGCTCAAAATCCTTGTCCATACCTGGCCACCAAAACATCTCCTGTTCTCTTATTTTCACTTAACAACTCCAAAGTGTTCTTCATGACACAAATCCAAAATAATCTCTTTCTCTACTGGTCTGGGAAACCACCCTGGCATTCATCAATAAGATTCCCTCTTCTTCTGAAAGTTTGCTTCTAATTTCCCAATAACTTTTGACTTCTTCATCTACTGTTTTCTTTGTGCTCATCCAATATTTCATCACTTTTTGCAGAATGGGGTCATTGTCATGTGACATTTTCCACTCTTCACTTCCAATAGCTTTCACTCCATACTATCCAACCATGCTTCACTGTATTCTTCCCAATCTTCCTGTGGATATTCTTGTAAGGGTAGTGGAAGCCTACTTAAACAATCTGCCACCCTGTTCTTTCACCACGAAATAAAATATTTTGTAATTTAAATTCTGCAACTTCATCGACAAGCGAGCTATTCTCAGTGAAGCTGTGTACTTTCCACTAGTGGTTAAGACTTTAGTCAATGACTTATCCACATAACCAAGACTTCTGAACCCTAATCGAACTAGAGGAAGTGTTCCAGTCCCAAGCAAGAGCGAACATTTCTGTTGCTCAGCTAGGGTTAGGTCACAAGAAGAAAAAGCTATTGTGACTTTCTTACTTCCTTCCTCAATTTGTGACAAAATTGCAGCAGTGCTTTTACAAATTGCATGCGTGCTTGTAAAAATCTGGGCTTTGGGATCAGATCGTTGCAACACTCCTGTCCAACATATATCCTCCTTAACTTGACAAAGTCTTCTTGTCAGCAATCCATCCAGCTAAATTTCTCTTTGTTTTTCAACAGTTGCCTAAACTAATGTGTCTTTTCTGAAAAGTTCCAACAACCTGAGCTCATCCTTATTAGTTGGAGCTGCACCACCCTTAAGGTCCGTACCAATTCTTTCTTAGGCTTATTTCCTTCACTACTTGCTTCATGTCTAAGGTACGTTAAGCTTTGTACAACAGATCTGCACTTTTTATACACAGCAGTAAGTCCTTTTTTTTCAGAATAATCTTGTAGGCATTCACTATGCTATCAATTGTCCTTGCCCACCACCAAAACATTATCGGGATAAACACTACTACTCACACGATCCAAGACTAAATGGCATGCAGAATTCTGGAAATACCCAATGGGTGCTATGAAAGCAGTTTCTTGGTAATGTAATTGCACTTAATGGTATGCCAGAGAAGAGGTCAGTTGAAGAAAACTAGTTCACCCCTTAAGTCACGAGAAACATCTCAGTGATCCTCAGCAGTGGAACTATACCAATTAAAATATTGTTATTTAAGTCTCTACGATCTACACATAAACAGATCTTGCGATTTACAAAGGAGACCTTAGACATAGAATACCGCACTTGTTACACTGTAAGGATAGTATCTGAGTGGTGCAAAGATCAGGGGAAAAAGCCTCCTATTCCCCTATTAGTGGAAAAAAATCCACCCATACACAACCAAGAAGATGATCAGCACCCACTATTTTCAAACAATTTCAATAATGCATCAAAATTAAGATATCACATTTATAAAGTCCCAATTAGATCCATAAGACGTTTTTGTAAGTTCTGAAATTCTTTATTCTTAACAAATTTGAGGTCCTCCAAAAGTAGCCAACGCGTTTCGTCCCGTCTTGGAACTTCTTCAGGGCTTGTTCTTGTATATTGATTTCCTTATTTATGATGCACTGTATCTTCTCTATAATTCAGGTCACAAGATTTTGATCTTAGTAATATAAATGTTGATTACCAATCCATAATTGCAGTCTTATTCATCAAGAATAAATTCAGGCCCTTGTCGGCCGCCGCACCTGGTGCTTAGTTAGTCAGTGGACATAGTCAGTCTTCGCATGTAGTCCTCGCGTTCATTATTGAAATCGTTTGAAAATAGTGGGTGCTGATCATCTTCTTGGTCATAAACAGATCTTACCATCGCTACTTTGCCACTACTAATCGGGCTAACCAATCAGCAATCTGCACTGGCTCACTAATACCAGTTGTGTGATGGAACAATGCATGCCTCAACAACGCATGCCTGAACCACACGCTCTCAAGCACGACCGTGTCTTTATCATGAATGCCTTTACCACGCATGCCTTTACCACGCAATTTCGTGGTAAAGACATGATTGGTAAAGGGACATGTGTGGTAAAGATCATACCCCTGCCCCTCTGCCCTGAGCCCTAAAATTTGGCCCTCCAGCAGTGTTTTCTACCCGCCCCAGCCCTATACACTACTGCGAACCCCTATCCTGAGCCCTAAAACCCAACCCCCTAGCTCCAAAAAACAGCTCCGACCCCAGTACCCCCAACCTGAGCACTTAAAACTTCCCCCTAGCCCTGAAAACTGCCCCTTTCCTGCCGACCCTGAGCCCTAAAAACTGCCCCTATCCCTGAAAACTGCCCCTTTCCCGCCCGAGCCCTAAAACTCACCCCCCTAAAAACGACTCCAACCCCAGCCCTCCTCCCTGGGCCCTACAACAAGCCCCCACACCCCAAAACCTACCCCCACCTCCCCCCAGCCCAACTTACCCAGCCACATCCCGGTACACCCTTCCTGCCACACAACTTCCGGTTCCTCTCCTAACCGCTGAGACAGTTAGAAAGCGCACTGCCTTAACCACACATAGGCGTGCTTAAGGAATGCGTGTGAAGCTTGCGGGGAATCAGCACATGTGCTTAAGGCCGCGTTGTTAAGGCCATTTCCCCAATATTACCACATCTAATATTTTTTTCAACTCCTGAATGACATCTTCTGTGGGTACATTTCTGATTTTGTGCACTTTAGATGAAGCACCTTCGATTAAGATTATTCTGTGGGAAAAAAGCATCCAATGCACCTACTTGTTTTAAAAATATTTTAACAAAATTTCCTACCCTGTGATCACACTCTCTCTAACTACAAAAACCTGATCAGGCTGCTGGGAGACAAGAATAAACCGATGGCATGTTGGTCTTTCTACTCAAGGACAGGTGGTCCTTCCTCCGTTATATAATATTTACCTATCACGTTTACTTTTGTGAACTCAAACGAGATAGTTTGAAAACCGACCATGGGGGTTTTGCTCTGAGGTGAAACTATCTGTGCTAATGTTTGAGGGTTGTAACACTTCCTTTAAAATAACAACAAACTTCTCTGCTCACACATTTTTGCATACAATAGTATAAGGCGATTCATACTCAGCCACAGTTAGTATCTTAACATCCATCTTCATTACTCAGACATGTTTGCTTCTTAGGTTCCTTGTTCAAACTACAGCCCTTTTTAGGTCTCGCCTAGCGTTGCAGCGCATGGCCTGCTCGCTCGGCGAGACCTATAGTGAGAGAGGAGATTTCTGAAGGGGACTTGAAGCCCCGCCCCTCTTTTTCATTGGCTGGCATCACCGTTTATGCTAAACGGTGGCCTGCCATTGAAAATGAGGTTTTTTTGTTGCCGCCCTTTCCCCTTTTCGTCCGGCCCATCCGGACTGGGTCGTCTGCTTCACGGCTGTCGTGAAGCACTTTCTTATCTTTAGGGGGGGCCATCTGTTTCTAATTAGCATGGCCTTAGCGCGGCCATTCTAATTAGAAACAGATGCCCCCCCTAAAGATAAGAAAGTCTGCAGGCACTACCCTGCACACTGAGGCCCCAGACGGAAAATCTCAGACGGAAACAAATCTAAGTTTTAAAAATTCATAACCCGAACGGCACAGAGGGATTCTACAATGAAATGTATTCCAGAGTGTAAATATGTGCACACTCACCAGCTCTCCTGAAGATGCTTTGGCGAAGCCAGGAGGTCTGGAGTGTAACTGAAGGGGAGCCCTCTTGGCTTGGTCAGTGCTTGTTACAAATTCCCGATCTTCCACCCTCGACTCAGTTGTTTCTCTGATAAGAAGCCACGCGCCAAGCAGCTGGTCATACCATGATGGGCGCTATATCCTTCTGATTTCTCCTCATTTGTCCATGGATGAGGGCAGAAGCAGTGTTTTCCCAAACTCTTGTGATTTGGGTTGGGGCGTTGTTTAGAGTGCATTACATTTGCAATGAGTTTTTACTCTTTGTCACGTTACTTCAATAGCTGCAACGCCGTGCTCCTGTCGAGTTGTACTCTTCGCCGGATTTTCGTGGAAATCGAGGCTTTTGCAACAATCTGTTGCCGAAGGAAAAGGAGGAGAGGAAACTGCTGCCTACAGTAGATATTGTGCATAGAAAAACTCTAAAGAAAAAAAAATTTAAAAAAGGAAATTGGCAAGAAAAAGTCTACATGGGTTAAAATAACCTGCAAATTATCTTTAAATGTGGAGAACAACAGCGTGAAGGGAAAGAAAACTTTAAAGCTGACGGTAAACATCGGACTGTTGATTGTTGTTGCTAATTAAAAATAAAAAAGACTGTACAGACCTCCAGGGTGCGGATGGGCTTTCGGCTGCATTACACAGATGTCAACCTCAGTGATGTGGGGAGTTATAAAAGGTGAGAAACATCCTCACCTCCACACCACGTGCCCCAGCAGTTGTTAACTGCCCTTGTCACCCCGAAACAGACAACCAGCCATCGGTAGCGCTGGGATTTCAACTTTTACCAGAAACACCCCCAGAGTCTGTCCTTTCCGGGACACATAACACATTCTACACCCACCCTTCTGCTATGCGTGTCATGATCTATCCGACGCACACACAGACAGGTTTGTCTCTTTTTAAATAATAATATTAGCTGTTATTACCGAACTTAACGGTGCTCTTGCTGTCGACCTGGGCAGGATGAAACGCAGCATCAGCCCGGCCCTGATTTGACCGAGTTGCGGACAGGCTACACACAGATCGCCACAGTGGCTGCATTCACCCACTGGGCTGTCTCTCCAGGCTACGTATGAGGCAGTCTGTGCCTGGGTCCTGCGAGTGGATCCAATGGAAGGATGCGTGGGTTTGGGTGTGGATTATCGCGGTCAGGGGCGGTGTGCTTTCTGCTGTATACAACCCAACATTATCTCAGAACTCCCTGTCCACACACCCGGAATATAATATCCCTGAGACCTTTTTGTTTTTTCCAGTTCCCGGAACCCGCTTCCTTTGAAACACCAGGCCCTGCAGATAATCCCACAGGAATGTCCTTTGTGCCTCAAAGTCCCTTTCCTGAATGGGCTCCTCTGGCAGGTCAGGTGCTCTGAGCGGCCGATGAGGTAGCTCAGCAGGTCAATGCACCTACTGTGCACGCCCCTCTGTAACCTGCAGGTCACGGGTTCGAATTGCAGTGGGTCGCCTCAGAGTCACTCTTCCTAGGGTGATTAACATGAGGTCAATTGCCTCGTATGACAACGCCTGTTATTAAAGCAACAACAAAACAGCCAGTTATGTTTGTGGTGTGTAATGTACACACCCCAGGGTCACATTTCAAATCCGTGCATTTGTCTCAATGTCTGATTTCAGAGACGGTCATCAGAACGCTTCTAGCTCGGTGAAAAGTTCTTTTTGTGTTTGGTTTAGGGCGCCCCTTCCCAGTTTAGGAGAATTACACATTCGCGGCTGGACATTTTCTCAGCAGCCTTCCCACTTTTCCTCCCGCCCCCTTTTTAAGGCGATTTCTTAATTTCCGCCTGTATAACGAAGTGTTACTGTGGTGTTTTAAAAGCGGTGCCTCTCTGTTAGAGAGGCTTCATTCTTACATGAGGCCTGTTAAAGACCTTCTTGGTGGGGCAAACTCACCCTGTCAGGGTTCTGCACAACCCGTGATGGTAGAAGGGCGGGGACTTTGTGAGGATTCAGATAACGGTACCAGTAATTTCACTGGTGTGCATTTCAGGACTTGCTGCCATAGAGGGGCAGGGGGCGGTGGACAAAGGTGGCGCGCGGTGGGTCAACATGTTTCTGTCTTTCATCCCATCTGTGACCCCTTCAGCCAGTTCTAAGTGTTGTCGCCATCCGCATGTTTGGATTTCAAACCTACATTCTACAAGTCCCAGAATGTAAACGTTCTGTTGGCTAAACAGATAGAACTGCCCTAAAGGGGGCACATGCATGACTGTGCCATTTGGCAGCTGTACACATGGATTTATGGATGGTAAATAAAAAAGAAATCCTATTTATGACGTTGACAATTCTACTTGTTTTGATTCTTTAATATGTCCTCTACCTTTTTGGTATCCCGAATTCTGAACAAAAAACAGTTTAACAAATGCGAATGTCCGAGTTTTTACTTTATTGTGCTTTAAAGTTTTAGCATAGAGTTTACATTTCGCTGCCGGTACGACGCTGTCATGCAATAAATTGTTGTAAGGGGTGTGCAAAACATGACAGCCTGACTCAAATGATTTCCGTGAAGATGTGATTTCTGTCTGACATCAGCTGCAATAATAGCGGGGTCAGAGAGCTGACTCCATCACTAAAGTGTCACGCCTCCCTTTCACCCGCGCTCGACCAATGGCACAGCAGGGTTTTCAAAATGAAACCGAGATGGAAGGGAAGGGTTAAAAATAAAGCGAAGCTGCTTCTTCCCTCTAATGCATCCAGGGCGGGACTGGCTACCGGGCGTTTTGGTGTGCTGCCAAGCTGGGGGCTGATTTCGTTGATGGGGACCTGCATGTGCTTAAAACCATTCGTTTTGCTTTGTTTATTTACAAGCACATGCAGGTCCCCATCAACGAAATCAGCCCCCAGCCTGGCAGCACACCAAAACGCCCGGTAGCCAGTCCGGCCCTGAATGCATCGCGCTAAGATACAAAGTGTGGATTCTAAAGTGCTGAGGAGTCTCAGAATTGCAAATTGCCTTTTCCAACAGATGAAGAGGAAAGGAAGAGGGGCGCCTTAATTAAATTGACTGTTTTGTCATCTTAATGAACGCCCAGCTTTCTATTTCCGGGCAATTTGGTTGCACAGGGAGTCTTCGTGTCAAAGCGAGGCCCCCTCAGAAGTGCGGCACGTTACTGGGAGGCGGGGTGGGTGAAATAAAGTAAAACCGTTACTGGGCGCCACGGCGGGTGGGGCAGGCAGCCGTCCCCACTGCAACAGTTGATACAGTTTATTTTCTTTTTTTTTGCAGGATTTATATAGCGCAAACTCTAACCCGAAGTTACTGGAGCCTTTACATGAGCACGAGTTACAGTTACACAAGGACACATTCATTTTTAGGTCTCGCCTACTTACGAGATATGGGGCCATATGTATCATTCCAAATTGCGATCGCAAACGCCGAAATTCTGCGAATTTCGGCGTTTGCGATCATAATTAGGCTTAGTGGTATGTATTAATGAAAAACTGCCTCGCAAAATAAGGAATCGCAAAATTTGCGATTCCCTATTTTGCGATTGCATTTAAGGAATCGCAAATTGCGATTCCTTAAATGCAATGTAAAAGCACAAAAAAGTGCAATTTGGCCTTAAGGAATCGCAAATTACCACCAACTTCAAGTTGGTGGTAATTTACGATTTCTTTGAAAAATGCACTTTTTGCATTTTTCAAAGTGCAATGTGGCGCACATACATGCCCTTAGGGCATGTATGTGCGCCACATGTGCACCCATGCTTATTTCAGGGGTGCAACAGGGTGTCCTTTTGACACCCTTGCAACCTTGAAATTGCATTCTCAATTTGCGATTCTCTAATTGCTAATCGCAAATTGAGAATGTCTTCCCATTCATTCCTATGGGTCTCTAGGCCCATAGGCATGAATGGGGAGGGTTTCCTTAGTGCGATTCGCAATTAAGGAATATGTAGGATTCGCACATTTTTGCAAATCCTACATACATCTCGTTTTGCGATTCTCAAATAGCGATTCTCTAAAATTCGCTATTTGAGAATCGCAAAACTAAACTTTCATACATATGCCCCATGGTCAGTAATGGCTCCCGCTATGCAATACAATAGGTGTTGCTTTTGGTATTGTAAATAACAATGGCTTTTAATTTTTTAAAAGGCATTGCCATTTACAATGCCAATAGCTCCAAAATTCGCAGTTGCGAGACCTATTGCATTGTAAATGCTTGTTACTTCTGTTTCCTGTGCTTTAGAACACAATCCTCGTTAAACTTACTGTCTGTGTCATCAGAGTCAAATTCGTTACCAACCCTTCCCGCAGAAACAAGTTTGACTTTATCCCCTTGATTACCTTTCCTAGTGGCTTTTGAACCTGCAATCACAACAGTTGTAGTTAACTACTGGGCAGGTCTTGCTGTATGCTGTGTGCCATATTTCTGCACCTATAGCACTTGCTGCAAGTCTATTTACCCTTCTGCAATTCCCTTGTTAAGTTGCCTTGAGTTTTGTTACATTTGATTTCACTACTCTTACTCCTCATATAATAGTGACCCATCGTTTTTCTGTTCTTCCCTTGTTTTAATCTCCCAACTATGTCTCTAGTTGGGCAATCACTACTTGTCATCACTGCTTTACTGCACCTTTTAGTAATCGCTGCCTGCTGCACAATGCCTATCATATCCTTAAATTTAGACACCCCATGCTCCCATAATATTTAGTGTACACTATCGCTGTTTGTATGCATGATAACCTGATTGTGAATTAAAGCATTGTGTAACGTACCAAAACAACGGTTAACAGCGAGTTTCTTTAAGACAGACATATAATCATCAATAGTTTCTGATTTGCCCTGTTTCCCCTGAAGAAGTATAGCTGTCAATTGCTACAAGAGCAGTAAAAAGATATTATGAATCATGGTCTACCAAAGCATTGATAAATGCATTCCCCTCCCCAACAGGCCTGATTTTCTTTTCATTGAATATAGCCTCCCCAAATCCTTCTGGACCCAGCAAATGGAGAGCTCTAGCATTATTTCTTCAGGTTCAGTAGTGTAAATGTAGTTTATAAAGTATTTTTTAATTCCTGACATTTTAGTTCAGGATCTCCAGAAGCAGGTAGAAAATTGAGAGGAAGAATTAAGCTAAAGGTTTGCGCTACGCTTGTGACAAAATGCTGAAAGTAGCAGAAAGTGATAAAATAGCAACAACATAAAAGAAGTGTAATGAGGTAAAATATCTGACATTGATAAACAAGCGCCTGATACTCGTGAATGCGCTTTATGTTTATGGCAGTGCAATGAATACTCCTTGAATATCTCTAATTTTAACCACTTCCATGCTCATGACGAGACCAGCTCGTCATGAGTCACAGTGGAGCTGTGCTCATGACGAGCTGGTCTCGTCATAACGGCTGCGCGCCGCCCACGCGGTATTAATTCCCCGCCTGTGCGGGAGAATTAATGAGTGGGCGGGGTTGTGACGAGACCAGCTCGTCATGAGCACAGCTCCACTGTGACTCATGACGAGCTGGTCTCGTCATGAGCACTGCGGCACCGCGCTCACCCCCCCCGCCCTCCCGCACCCGTGGGGGAATTACCCCCGCAGAGAAGGGGTTAAATAGAGGCTGGTGGCCAGTCATATGCTGTTCAACACAGCAAGAAATGATACAACAATGTAGTCACTTGGTGCAAACATTTTGTTTGGGAAACAGGTGTATAATGAAAATCTGCTGAAGATGAAGTGTTAACAGAAAATGTAGATTTTCCACAGCCTGGTGGGCAGAAAATCTGGATTTTATTAAAGACAGGGAGGCTAATATTATGCCAATTCAATCTCAGGTTAGAAGAAAGTTGACCTTCAACAAGGAACAAAATAATTTGGTAGATCAAGAGGTTCAGGAGTTGATGGCACAAGGCGCTATAGTGCAGGAACTGCTCATCAAGGGTATTCATAAGCAATATTTTGCCAGCACATTCATTAAAAAGCATGCGGCACATAACAGAATTAGGCAAGAAAACTTATCAAATACAGTTCTAGAATAAATGACAGCTTCACAGCGAGCTACACATTGCACGCATCTGCTCTCATCTTGTTCATCATGAACACCAAAAAAGAACACAAGCAAACATATACCACTAAACCTTCTTCTAACATGGTGTTATAAATTAAAGTGTTAAAAAGTGCATGAAACACGCAATAGCATCAATATGTTTAAAGTTAGTCTTTCTTCAGAGTTAAAAAACTTAATTCAAACTTATTTCAGGGGACATGCACTTCTGTCTGTGATGATGCTAAAACAAACCGAGATAGTTGCCTTCCACTCAATTAGGCACCACAGTCTCCTGTGAGCAGAAAGCAAACTGGGACATCTGATGCCCCAGGGTTCACAAAGCACTGCCGGCTACCTTTCCTGGTTTGAACTTGTAATTAGAATAATTAGAAAAAAGAGAGGGATCAGAAATTGCGATCTCCGTAGCAAAAAAGCCTGCTGTTTGCAAATTAACAGCAGAACACAAACAGGAGGAGTGCTCATGTAGGCCTGGTTGTCAAAGTTACATCCATGCACCTGGGTTGACAGCCAAACTAAAAATGTCTTTCATTGCCTAGGAGGGAAAGGCAACGAGCCATTTCGATATTGCTCACAGCCTCCGGGAGAAAATAAGTTAATCACCAGTATGTATTATTTATAAGCTGAATACAAAATGACACTGCGCCCAACATCTCACAAAACAAAATATAGTGCGAACAGCCCTGATAAAATGTATTTACATGTGCAATACAGTAAACCCTCTACGGTGTCGCGTACTTTGAAGAGTGCATCTAAAATATATCTTTTTGTATAACTCCAACTCACCCCCTGGCGCCATTTCTCTTCGATTCAGGAGTTTCTTTTGACCATGGTGGTTGGTGTGCTTTGCATGTTCAGTAAATTTCAGGTGATGATGCACACTGGCTGCGGTGAGGGATGTTGGCGAAGAATATAGGGCCTGATTCACAAAAGGGCTCCACACTCGTGGTGGAGGCCTGGCAGTCATGGGGGAGTCTCCGCACTCGTGGGGGAGGCCTGGCAGTCATGGGGGAGTCTCCGCACTCGTGGCGGAGGCCTGGCAGTCATGGGGAGTCTCTGCACTTCGGGCGGAATCTCCGCAATGAGCATTCACAACGAAAATTCTCATTGTGGAGATTCCGTCCGAGTGCAGAGACTCCCCCACAACTGTGTGGCTTCCGCCACGAACACGGAGGCTCTTTGTGATTCAGGCCCGCAGTGTTTGCTACCCTACCTGTTGGAATCTTAATAACCTATGTTGTGTACAAACTCCTATGCTGTAGCACTTCCATGTTCATTTCATTCAACGAAGACGAACACTTCCTCTGCCTCAGGTGTCTGTTTTGGTGGGTGACATAGATTGGCAATTATAAAACTCTGGTGCCGATTTGTTGGAAAGTGGGAGTACTTTAATTAAGGTGTTCTATTAGTTCTGCACAGTATGGTTGTGTGAGTAGAGAGATGTGCTATTGAAATGGCACTTTGCTAAAATATTTAGTTTTAGCAGTGGCGGCTCCTTCCCTAAGGCGGAGGAGCGTCGCCCCACTGCTCTGGAGCAGTGCAAAATGCAAAAATAAAATCATAATAACAGAAGTTATTTCTGTTATTATCATTTCGTTTTGGAATCAGCCAGGTTGGGTGGGGCTGGCCTCCTGTACTTTCCGGAGGAGGCGTGGTTGCTGCACTCCAAAGTGGGCATGACTGCTTGGCAGGTCCTCTCGGGGCGGCCAAACTGTCATGCGCACTTTTCATGTTCCCCACCAGGCTGCATTACACTGCCTGGTGGGGAACATGCCCAGCCTCCCATTCCCTGTCTGAGTACCAAGCCACGGCGCTCAGACCAATCACAACGCTGCATTACAGCATTGCGATTGGCTTAGGGGAGGGAGCCTGTTTGCTTCCTGCTTTCTCACAGAGAGACAACGAGAGACGGCGGTGGCAGTGAGGAGGCAAGTGTGTTTTTTAATTTATTTTGTGCCACCTCCCTCTGCGACCCCCCACTCAAGCCCCACCCCCCCCCCTCCACTCTCGTTCCTTGCCAGCTGCTACTGAGTTTTGGTGCTGTATGGCAGAGTCGGATTGGTCGTAACTTAGGTTTATTTGCCTGGAGGCTGGCTGGCTTCCTGGAGAATGGTTTCATCTGCCACTAGCACAGCAGGCGGCCTGCCTATTTTTATATTAGTTAAACTCATTCATCGGCGAAGTTTGAATAATTTAACAGTGAGCTGTGGTGGTCTTGCCTTGGGTCATTCCTCTAAAGGTTCCAGTAGAAGAAGTACTCTTATAAGCAGGGTGATTTGGGGGCTGGTGTCCTGGCTGTTGAAATACAGGCAAGCTGGCAGGTTTGGTGCAGGGCCGACTGAACCCTGACAGAAGAGTGGAAACTGATCATCATTATCATCATCAACACTCATTTTCAGTGTCCGGGGCAGTGAAGCATGTGAAAAATAAATCTTAAATAACGGGGTGAGGTGACTGCTGCAAACAAATCAATCCAGGCTTGCTCGAGGAGTAACAATCTGTTCATATTTGGTGAGGTGTAGCACTTTGTAAATGCGCAAATACCGGCAGCATTCAACCTACTTATGGTTTGGGGGGGGGGGCGGGCCACGCGTGGCGCTTCCCCGGGGGGGGGCACCACGCGTGGCGCTTCCCCGGGGGGGGCACCACGCGTGGCGCTTCCCCGGGGGGCACCACGCGTGGCGCTTCCACGGGGGGCACCACGCGTGGCGCTTCCCCGGGGGGGGCACCACGCGTGGCGCTTCCCCGGGGGGGCACCACGCGTGGCGCTTCCCGGGGGGCACCACGCGTGGCGCTTCCCGGGGGGGCACCACGCGTGGCGCTCCCGGGGGGCACCACGCGTGGCGCTTCCCCGGGGGGGGGGCACCACGCGTGGCGCTTCCCGGGGGGGGCACCACGCGTGGCGCTTCCCCGGGGGGGGGGCACCACGCGTGGCGCTTCCCGGGGGGGGCACCACGCGTGGCGCTTCCCGGGGGGGCACCACGCGTGGCGCTTCCCGGGGCACCACGCGTGGCGCTCCCGGGGGGCACCACGCGTGGCGCTTCCCGGGGGGGCACCACGCGTGGCGCTTCCCCGGGGGGGGGCACCACGCGTGGCGCTTCCCGGGGGCACACGCGTGGCGCTCCGGGGGGCACCACGCGTGGCGCTTCCCGGGGGGGCACCACGCGTGGCGCTTCCCGGGGGGGCACCACGCGTGGCGCTTCCCGGGGGGGGCACCACGCGTGGCGCTTCCCGGGGGGGGGGCACCACGCGTGGCGCTTCCCGGGGGGGCACCACGCGTGGCGCTTCCCGGGGGGGGGCACCACGCGTGGCGCTTCCCGGGGGGGGCACCACGCGTGGCGCTTCCCGGGGGGGCACACGCGTGGCGCTTCCCGGGGGGGCACCACGCGTGGCGCTTCCCGGGGGGGCACCACGCGTGGCGCTTCCCGGGGGGGGGGGCACCACGCGTGGCGCTTCCCGGGGGGGGGGCACCACGCGTGGCGCTTCCCGGGGGGCACCACGCGTGGCGCTTCCCGGGGGGGGCACCACGCGTGGCGCTTCCCGGGGGGGCACCACGCGTGGCGCTTCCCGGGGGGGCACCACGCGTGGCGCTTCCGGGGGGCACCACGCGTGGCGCTTCCCCGGGGGGGGGCACCACGCGTGGCGCTTCCCGGGGGGCACCACGCGTGGCGCTTCCCCGGGGGGGGCACCACGCGTGGCGCTTCCCCGGGGGGGGCACCACGCGTGGCGCTTCCCCGGGGGGGGGCACCACGCGTGGCGCTTCCCGGGGGGGGGGGCACCACGCGTGGCGCTTCCCCGGGGGGGGCACCACGCGTGGCGCTTCCCCGGGGGGGGGGGGCACCACGCGTGGCGCTTCCCGGGGGGGGGCACCACGCGTGGCGCTTCCCCGGGGGGGGGGGCACCACGCGTGGCGCTTCCCGGGGGGGGCACCACGCGTGGCGCTTCCCCGGGGGGGGGCACCACGCGTGGCGCTTCCCGGGGGGGGCACCACGCGTGGCGCTTCCCGGGGGGGGGCACCACGCGTGGCGCTTCCCGGGGGGGGGGGCACCACGCGTGGCGCTTCCCGGGGGGACCACGCGTGGCGCTTCCCGGGGGGGCACCACGCGTGGCGCTTCCCCGGGGGGGGGCACCACGCGTGGCGCTTCCCGCGGGGGGGCGCGGGGGCACCACGCGTGGCGCTTCCTCGGGGGGGCACCACGCGTGGCGCTTCCCGGGGGGCACCACGCGTGGCGCTTCCCCGGGGGGGCACCACGCGTGGCGCTTCCCCGGGGGGGCACCACGCGTGGCGCTTCCCGGGGGGGCACCACGCGTGGCGCTTCCCGGGGGGGCACCACGCGTGGCGCTTCCCCGGGGACCGCGTGGCGCGGGGGGCACACGCGTGGCGCTTCCCCGGGGGGGGGCACCACGCGTGGCGCTTCCCGGGGGGCACACGCGTGGCGCTTCCCGGGGGGGCACCACGCGTGGCGCTTCCCCGGGGGGGGGCACCACGCGTGGCGCTTCCCCGCGGGGCGGGGGCACCACGCGTGGCGCTTCCCGGGGGGGGGCACCACGCGTGGCGCTTCCCCGGGGGGGCACCACGCGTGGCGCTCCCCGGGGGGGGCACCACGCGTGGCGCTTCCCGGGGGGGGGCACCACGCGTGGCGCTTCCCGGGGGGGGCACCACGCGTGGCGCTTCCCCGGGGGGGGCACCACGCGTGGCGCTTCCCCGGGGGGGGCACCACGCGTGGCGCTTCCCCGGGGGGGGCACCACGCGTGGCGCTTCCCGGGGGCACGCGTGGCGCTTCCCCGGGGGGGCACCACGCGTGGCGCTTCCCCGGGGGGGGGGGCACCACGCGTGGCGCTTCCCGGGGGGGGGCACCACGCGTGGCGCTTCCCCGGGGGGGGGGCACCACGCGTGGCGCTTCCCCGGGGGGGGGGCACCACGCGTGGCGCTTCCCCGGGGGGGGCACCACGCGTGGCGCTTCCCCGGGGGCCGGGGCACCACGCGTGGCGCTTCCCCGGGGGGGGGGGCACCACGCGTGGCGCTTCCCCGGGGGGGGCACCACGCGTGGCGCTTCCCGGGGGGGCACCACGCGTGGCGCTTCCCGGGGGGGCACCACGCGTGGCGCTTCCCCGGGGGGGGGGGCACCACGCGTGGCGCTTCCCGGGGGGCACCACGCGTGGCGCTTCCCGGGGGGGGCACCACGCGTGGCGCTTCCCCGGGGGGCACCACGCGTGGCGCTCCCGGGGGGCACCACGCGTGGCGCTTCCCCGGGGGGGGGCACCACGCGTGGCGCTTCCCCGGGGGGGCACCACGCGTGGCGCTTCCCCGGGGGGGGGCACCACGCGTGGCGCTTCCCCGGGGGGGGCACCACGCGTGGCGCTTCCCCGGGGGGGGCACCACGCGTGGCGCTTCCCGGGGGGGGGCACCACGCGTGGCGCTTCCCCGGGGGGGGGGGCACCACGCGTGGCGCTTCCCGGGGGCCGCGTGGCGCTCCGGGGGGGCACCACGCGTGGCGCTTCCCGGGGGGGGCACCACGCGTGGCGCTTCCCCGGGGGGGGGGCACCACGCGTGGCGCTTCCCCGGGGGGGGGCACCACGCGTGGCGCTTCCCGGGGGGGGCACCACGCGTGGCGCTTCCCGGGGGGGCACCACGCGTGGCGCTTCCCCGGGGGGGGGGGCACCACGCGTGGCGCTTCCCCGGGGGGGGCACCACGCGTGGCGCTTCCCCGGGGGGGGGCACCACGCGTGGCGCTTCCCCGGGGGGGGGGCACCACGCGTGGCGCTTCCCCGGGGGGGCACCACGCGTGGCGCTTCCCCGGGGGGGGGGGCACCACGCGTGGCGCTTCCCCGGGGGGGGGGGCACCCCGCGTGGCGCTTCCCCGGGGGGGGGGGGCACCACGCGTGGCGCTTCCCCGGGGGGGGCACCACGCGTGGCGCTTCCCCGGGGGGGGGCACCACGCGTGGCGCTTCCCCGGGGGGGGGCACCACGCGTGGCGCTTCCCCGGGGGGGGGCACCACGCGTGGCGCTTCCCCGGGGGGGGCACCACGCGTGGCGCTTCCCCGGGGGGGGGGGCACCACGCGTGGCGCTTCCCGGGGGGGGGGGGCACCACGCGTGGCGCTTCCCCGGGGGGGGGCACCACGCGTGGCGCTTCCCGGGGGGGGCACCACGCGTGGCGCTTCCCCGGGGGGGGGGCACCACGCGTGGCGCTTCCCCGGGGGGGCACCACGCGTGGCGCTTCCCGGGGGGGGGCACCACGCGTGGCGCTTCCCCGGGGGGGGGGCACCACGCGTGGCGCTTCCCCGGGGGGGGCACCACGCGTGGCGCTTCCCGGGGGGGGCACCACGCGTGGCGCTTCCCCGGGGGGGGCACCACGCGTGGCGCTTCCCCGGGGGGGGGGGGCACCACGCGTGGCGCTTCCCACGCGTGGCGCCGGGGGGGCACCACGCGTGGCGCTTCCCCGGGGGGGGGGCACCACGCGTGGCGCTTCCCGGGGGGGGGGGGCACCACGCGTGGCGCTTCCCGGGGGGGGGCCACGCGCGGGGGGGGGGCACCACGCGTGGCGCTTCCCCGGGGGGGGGGGGCACCACGCGTGGCGCTTCCCCGGGGGGGGGGGCACCACGCGTGGCGCTTCCCCGGGGGGGGGGCACCACGCGTGGCGCTTCCCCGGGGGGGGGGCACCACGCGTGGCGCTTCCCCGGGGGGGGGGCACCACGCGTGGCGCTTCCCCGGGGGGGGGGGGGGCACCACGCGTGGCGCTTCCCCGGGGGGGGGCACCACGCGTGGCGCTTCCCCGGGGGGGGGCACCACGCGTGGCGCTTCCCCGGGGGGGGGGGGCACCACGCGTGGCGCTTCCCCGGGGGGGGGGGCACCACGCGTGGCGCTTCCCCGGGGGGGGGGGGGCACCACGCGTGGCGCTTCCCGGGGGGGGGCACCACGCGTGGCGCTTCCCGGGGGGGGGGGCACCACGCGTGGCGCTTCCCGGGGGGGGGGCACCACGCGTGGCGCTTCCCCGGGGGGGGGGCACCACGCGTGGCGCTTCCCGGGGGGGGGGGGGCACCACGCGTGGCGCTTCCCCGGGGGGGGGGCACCACGCGTGGCGCTTCCCGGGGGGGGGGGCACCACGCGTGGCGCTTCCCGGGGGGGGCACCACGCGTGGCGCTTCCCCGGGGGGGGGGCACCACGCGTGGCGCTTCCCGGGGGGGGGGGCACCACGCGTGGCGCTTCCCGGGGGGAGGGGCACCACGCGTGGCGCTTCCCCGGGGGGAGGGCACCACGCGTGGCGCTTCCCCGGGGGGGGAGGGGCACCACGCGTGGCGCTTCCCGGGGGGAGGGGCACCACGCGTGGCGCTTCCCCGGGGGGAGGGGCACCACGCGTGGCGCTTCCCCGGGGGGAGGGGGCACCACGCGTGGCGCTTCCCCGGGGGGAGGGGCACCACGCGTGGCGCTTCCCGGGGGGGGCACCACGCGTGGCGCTTCCCCGGGGGGGGGGGCACCACGCGTGGCGCTTCCCGGGGGGGGGGCACCACGCGTGGCGCTTCCCGGGGGGAGGGCACCACGCGTGGCGCTTCCCGGGGGAGGGGCACCACGCGTGGCGCTTCCCCGGGGGGGGGGCACCACGCGTGGCGCTCCCCGGGGGGGGCACCACGCGTGGCGCTTCCCGGGGGGGGCACCACGCGTGGCGCTTCCCCGGGGGGGGGCACCACGCGTGGCGCTTCCCCGGGGGGGGGGCACCACGCGTGGCGCTTCCCGGGGGGGGGCACCACGCGTGGCGCTTCCCCGGGGGGGGCACCACGCGTGGCGCTTCCCCGGGGGGGGCACCACGCGTGGCGCTTCCCCGGGGGGGCACCACGCGTGGCGCTCCCCGGGGGGGGGCACCACGCGTGGCGCTTCCCCGGGGGGGGGGCACCACGCGTGGCGCTTCCCGGGGGGGGCACCACGCGTGGCGCTTCCCGGGGCACCACGCGTGGCGCTTCCCGGGGGGGCACCACGCGTGGCGCTTCCCGGGGGGGCACCACGCGTGGCGCTTCCCGGGGGCACACGCGTGGCGCTCCCGGGGGGGGCACCACGCGTGGCGCTTCCCCGGGGGGGGGGGCACCACGCGTGGCGCTTCCCCGGGGGGGGGCCACCACGCGTGGCGCTTCCCCGGGGGGGCCACCACGCGTGGCGCCTCCCCGGGGGGGGCACCACGCGTGGCGCTTCCCCGGGGGGGGGGGCACCACGCGTGGCGCTTCCCCGGGGGGGGGGCACCACGCGTGGCGCTTCCCGGGGGGGGGGCACCACGCGTGGCGCTTCCCCGGGGGGGGGGGGCACCACGCGTGGCGCTTCCCCGGGGGGCACCACGCGTGGCGCTTCCCCGGGGGGCACCACGCGTGGCGCTTCCCGGGGGGCACCACGCGTGGCGCTTCCCGGGGCGCGGGGGGGGGCACCACGCGTGGCGCTTCCCCGGGGGGGGGCACCACGCGTGGCGCTTCCCGGGGGGCACCACGCGTGGCGCTTCCCGGGGGGGCACCACGCGTGGCGCTTCCCCGGGGGGGGGGGGGCACCACGCGTGGCGCTTCCCCGGGGGGGGAGGGGGCACCACGCGTGGCGCTTCCCCGGGGGGGGAGGGGGCACCACGCGTGGCGCTTCCCCGGGGGGGGGGGCACCACGCGTGGCGCTTCCCCGGGGGGGGGGGGGGGGCACCACGCGTGGCGCTTCCCCGGGGGGGGGGGCACCACGCGTGGCGCTTCCCGGGGGCCCGCGTGGCGCTTCCCGGGGGGGGCACCACGCGTGGCGCTTCCCCGGGGGGGGGACCACGCGTGGCGCTTCCCCGGGGGGGGGGGCACCAGCACTGGATTGCACCATGGGGATGCGCCATGCGTGGTGCCCCCCCTCCAGGGATTTGCCACGCATGGTGCCCCCCCCCCTCCGGGGAAGCGCCATGCATGGTGCCCCCCCCGGGGAAGCGCCACGCGTGGTTCCCCCCCCGGGGAAGCGCCATGGCTTCCCAGGGGGGTGGCACGTGTGCCCCCCTTGGCTTCCCAGGGGGGTGCCACGTGTGGCACCCCCATGGCTTCCCAGGGGGAATGGCATGTGTGGCTCCCCATGGCTTCCCAGGGGGAATGGCATGTGTGGCTCCCCATGGCTTCCCAGGGGGGGGCAAGCGTGGCTCCCCCAAGGCTTCCCAGGGGGGCACGTGTGGCCCCCCCAGGGCTACCCAGTGGGGGGCATGTGTGCGCCCCCCAGGGCTACCCAGTGGGGGGCAAGCATGGCCCCCCCCAGGACTACCCAGGGGGGCACACGTGGCCCCCTCCAGAGCAGCACACATGGGCTTCCCGGGTGGGGCATGCATGGGCTTCCCAGGAGGGCACGCATGACCACCCGAGCTTTCACGTGGTGTTTCAGGGGGGGGGGGCACGCATGACCCCCCCCCACCAGGCCTTTCAGGAGAGGCATGCGTGACCACCACCAGGGCTTTCGGGTGGGGCATGCGTGACCACCACCAGGGCTTTCGGGGTGGGGCACACGTGACCCCTCCCAGGGCTTTTGGCGTGGGGCACGCATGACCCCTTGTCAGGAATCCTATTGCTTGCCTCTGCTCTCCCCCTAATAAGCAACATCAGTTTTATCCTGTTCTATATCCACTCTGGTTGAGAAGACGCCCTCATCTTTGGAGTTTGCTGCAGTGTATTTTGCGCTATGTTAAAAGCACGTACCTCCAACATGGCGGCCGCCATGTTGTTTAGGGTTGACATTCTAGTCTTTGCCTCGCGCTGTTAACAGCGCATGAGGCATTTGAAGTGGTGCACTTCAACTGTCTTTTTCTCTGTGGAAGCAACGTTTTACGATCGCTTTGAAATGATCGCATTAAGCAGAGACATTGTTGCCGCTTCAGCTCCGCATGAAGATTCAACCCAAAAGGGTTTAAAGATAAATATAAACATTGTTACCGCGCTCGTCGGAAATCAGCGAGGAGCGGAAGAAAAGGTTTCCGTTTTAAATGTGTCCTTCATGAGGGAGCAAGGATACTTTTAACATTTTTAGAAGTCTGCCCAGAGAAGAGATGAAATTCTGAGTTCACGTTTTTTAACCTGTTCTGTGAGTTAAGAGTCAGGTTAATTCCCAGAGAGCTTTGCGTTATGCAGAGTGGTGTGCACACCAGGGAACCACTATCTCAAGGTTAGGAGTTCAAAAGAACATCGCGTTTTCAAGAATTTTTAAAAGAAGCTACAAGTGCAGTATGCTGAGTGGTTCATCGTCTTCAGTGGATTTTCAAACTTGACAACATCAGTTGTCAAGGGTAGTAAGAGAGAGAGTGGAAAATCTTGTTGTTCAGGAACTATTAATTTAAAAAAGAAAGACTAAGGTTGCCTACAATATTTTCTAAAGGCTAATAGATTAAGAAGATTAAAGAAAGCAACTAGAGACTTTAAGGAAAATAACGCAAGAGAGATGCAATCCAATTAAAAGTCCAGGTAGTTAGAAATGTTAATGGTAGTTTGTAGATAAATGCTAGTTAGAGTAGTTAGGTATATGTTTCTCAACTTGCTCTTGTCTTTCACTGCAGGTAGCCAATAAGAATCCTTCTATAGAATTCCAATTCTCTGCAAGATCTTCTGAGAAGTGTTAGAGGGATAGTTTTGGCAGAAGTCCAGGACCAGATGACAGTCTCTCTTTTTCTTCCCATTCCCCTTTCCCCCAGGTGGATGTCAGACAAAGATTTTTAGAAAATACTCGGATCTTGTCGACAATCACCGGAGGGATTCAGGGGGCTAAACATTTGCTCCTGTGGAAATTTGGATACAAGGTTAGGTTCTGACAGATTGAAGTGCCTAAAAACAGAAATTCCACCTGAGCAGAATGTCTGAGGGTTTAGATGTAAATTCCTTGGCTGCACTCATAGATAACATGCAGCAACAATTAACCTTAACCATAGAAGAAAATAAAAGTTTAAGAAAGGAAGTTAAAAGATCCCAGGTTGAGTCTCAGCAACTCTTACAGAGATTAAATGAATTAACTGCAGAGGCTTCACCTAGACTTAGTGGAACATCTAGTAAACATTTTCATAGTTCTTCCCCTGAGGTTACCACTCAAGTTATTCACTCTATTTCTCCTGTTATACCTCTCGCTCCACCTGAACGATTTAATGGTGATCCTCATAAGGCCCACATTTTTCTCACTCAGTGTTCTCTGCATTTCCTTTGTAGAGCGGTCATCTTTGCGGATGATCAGTCTAAGACAGCCTTCGTATTGTCTTATTTGAGTGGTGATGCAGCATCATGGTCCTTGCCGTTGGTCTCACAAAACGATTCAATCTTATATGACTTTGAAAAATTGAAAGCAGAGTTCCTTCGAATATTTGATCGCAGAGCTGTATCACAAGCTACAGACAATGAACTATTAGATCTGAAGCAAGGTAACAAGGATTTAATTTCATATTTGGCCCAATTCAATAAGTTAATTGTAAAAACTGAATGGCCAGAAAGTAAACGAGCGGCGATTTTTTATAGAGGGTTACGTGATGAACTAAAGGATGCCTTGGCTCAGATTCCAGATCGTCCCACAGAAGTTTCTAAGTTGATTGATTTGGTACTGCAGATAGATCAACGTCTTTTTGAAAGAAGAACAGAAAGAAAAAGGGATTTTCGCCCATTGCCACCCCGATTTGATAGAGGTAGAGCAGAAAGTTCTAAGATTTCAGAAAGTCATTCTATAGAAGAACCGATGCAGATTGGCAGTGTTCGAGGTGCTCTTTCCAAGGAAGAGAAAGAAAAGAGAAGATCCGGAAATCTCTGTTTGTATTGTGGAAAGTCTGGACATTTCGTGAAGGAGTGTCCAAAGAAGCCTAAGAATAATAATTTTTCAGGAAAAGAGAAAACCCATCAGTGAAAAGGGTTGCCCTAATGGATGTTAGTCAAAAGTCAACCCAAGATAGTCAACAAGAGGCAAATACCTTGTAGTCTGCTTCACCCCATCTAACCTATCTAACCAAGAATTTTAATGTTAAATTTGGAGGAAGAAATCTTGAAGGAACCTCTGTGATGATCGATTCAGGAGCAACAGGGAATTTCTGTGATATTCAATCCGTCAAGAGAATTGGAATTGGTTTTGTTAAGAAAGTCTATGCAGAAACAGTACGAGCAGTTGATGGTACCAATCTGTCCTCTGGTCCAATTACTGATGAGACTGAGCCCATTGTACTCGAGGATCTTCTTGGACATCGGGAAAAATTTGATTTAATCTTATTGAGGCTCCTCAATTTCAATTAATTTTAGGGCTACCTTGGTTGACAGAACATAATCCGGAAATTAACTGGGAAAAAGAACTGTTCGATTAAATTCCAGTTATTGCAGGAAGAATTGTTCTGGGTCCTCTGAACGAGATTCAATGTGTTCTTCAGTCTAGGAGTTAGCAGCAGGTTCAAAAGTGATCTGTGCGTTGGAAAAGGTGGGAATTCCCTCAGAATATCAAGATCTGGCTACAGTTTTTGATAAGGCAGAAGCTGAAAAATTGCCTCCTCATAGGCCATATGACTGCAAGATAGATTTGGAACCAGATGCTAACTTGCCTTGCAGTAGGATATATGCACTAACGGAGAAAGAAAATGAACATTTAAAGGAGTATTTGGACCAGTACTTAGGAAATGGTTTTATACGGCCTTCTCAGTCTCCAGTTTCGTCTCCTCTTTTCTTCGTTCCTAAGAAGAACAGAGTTGAGAGCTTGCATCGATTATCATGCCTTGAATCAAGTCACTATTAAGAATCGCTATCCCTTGCCTTTAATTTCTGTTTTATTAGACCAGGTTAAGGAAGCCAAGTCCTACACAAAATTGGATCTCCGAGGAGCTTATCATCTGATTCGAGTGGCTGAGGGAGATGAATGGAAGACGGCGTTTCGTACCAGATTTGGTTTGTTTGAATACCAGGTCATGCCCTTTGGCCTGTGTAACGCTCCAGCCACCTTCCAACATTTTGTAAACGATGTCTTGAGAGAATTTTTAGATCGAATTGCTGTAGTCTACATCGACGACATCTTAATCTTTTCCAATAATTTTCAAGGCACTTCTCGGGGGGCACGGTGGCGCTTCCCGGGGGGGGGGCACGCGTGGCGCTTCCCGGGGGGGGGGCACGCGTGGCGCTTCCCGGCGGGGGGGGGCACGCGTGGCGCTTCCCGGCGGGGGGGGCACGCGTGGCGCTTCCCGGCGGGGGGGCACGCGTGGCGCTTCCCCGGGGGGGCACGCGTGGCGCTTCCCGGGGGGGGCACGCGTGGCGCTTCCCGGGGGCACGCGTGGCGCTCCCGGGGGGGGCACGCGTGGCGCTTCCCGGGGGGGCACGCGTGGCGCTTCCCGGGGGGGCACGCGTGGCGCTTCCCGGGGGGGCACGCGTGGCGCTTCCCGGGGGGGCACGCGTGGCGCTTCCCGGGGGGCACGCGTGGCGCTTCCCGGGGGCGCGGGGGCACGCGTGGCGCTTCCCGGGGGGGGCACGCGTGGCGCTTCCCGGGGGGGCACGCGTGGCGCTTCCCGGGGGGGGCACGCGTGGCGCTTCCCGGGGGGGGGGCACGCGTGGCGCTTCCCGGGGGGTAAATGTGGCCCCCAGGTCTTCCCAGGGGGGGCAAATGTGCCCCCTAAGTCTTCCCAGGGGAGTGGCATGTGTGCCCCCCATGGCTTCCCAGGGGGAATGGCATGTGTGGCTCCCCATGGCTTCCCAGGGGGGGGCAAGCATGGCTCCCCCAAGGCTTCCCGGGGGGGGCACGCGTGGCACCCCTAGGGCTAACCAGGGGGGCATGCGTGGCCCCCCAGGGCTTCCCAGGGGGGCATGCATGGACCCCCCAGGGCTACCCAGGGGGGCATGCATGGCCCCCCGGGCTACCCAGGGGGGCACACGTGGCCCCCTCCAGAGCAGCACACGTGGGCTTCCCGGGTGGGGCATGTGTGGGCTTCCCAGGAGGGCACACGTGACCACCCCCCCCGAGCTTTCACGTGGTGTTTCAGGGGGGGGGCACGCATGACCCCCCCACCAGGACTTTCAGGAGAGGCATGCGTGACCACCACCAGGGCTTTCGGGGTGGGGCACGCGTGACCACCACCAGGGCTTTCGGGGTGGGGCACACGTGACCCCTCCCAAGACTTTTGGCGTGGGGCACGCATGACCCCTTGTCAGGAAAACTATTGCTTGCCTCTGCTCTCCCCCTAATAAGCAACATCAGTTTTATCCTGCTCTATATCCACTCTGGTTGAGAAGACGCCCTCATCTTTGGAGTTTGCTGCAGTGTATTTTGCGCTATGTTAAAAGCGCGTACCTCCAACATGGCGGCCGCCATGTTGTTTAGGGTTGACATTCTAGTCTTTGCCTCGCACTGTTAACAACAGCGCACGAGGCATTTGAAGCGGTGCACTTCAACTGTCTTTTTCTCTGTGGAAGCAACGTTTTACGATCGCTTTGAAATGATCGCATTAAGCAGAGACATTGTTGCCGCTTCAGCTCCGCATGAAGATTCAACCCGAAAGGGTTTAAAGATAAATATAAACATTGTTACCGCGCTCGTCGGAAATAGCGAGGAGCGGAAGAAAAGGTTTCTGTTTTAAATGTGTCCTTCATGAGGGAGCAAGGATACTTTTACCATTTTTAGAAGTCTGCCCAGAGAAGAGACGAAATTCTGAGTTCACGTTTTTTAACCTGTTCTGTGAGTTAAGAGTCAGGTTAATTCTCAGAGAACTTCGCGTTATGCGGAGTGGTGTGCACACCAGGGAACCACTATCTCAAGGTTAGGAGTTCAAAAGAACATCGCGTTTTCAAGAATTTTTAAAAGAAGCTACAAGTGCAGTATGCTGAGTGGTTCATCGTCTTCAGTGGATCTTCAAACTTGACAACATCAGTTTTCAAGGGTAGTAAGAGAGAGAGTGGAGAATCTTGTTGTTCAGGAACTATTAATTTTAAAAAGAAAGACTAAGTTGGCCTACAATATTTTCTAAAGGCTAATAGATTAAGAAGATTAAAGAAAGCAACTAGAGACTTTAAGGAAAATAACGCAAGAGAGATGCAATCCAATTAAAAGTCCAGGTAGTTTGAAATGTTAATGGTAGTTTTGTAGATAAATGCTAGTTAGAGTAGTTCGGTATATGTTTCTCAACTTGCTCTTGTCTTTCACTGCAGGTAGCCAATAAGAATCCTTCTATAGAATCCCAATTCTCTGCAAGATCTTCTGAGAAGTGTTAGAGGGATAGTTTTGGCAGAAGTCCAGGACCAGATGACAGTCTCTCTTTTTCTTCCCATTCCCCTTTCCCCCAGGTGGATGTCAGACAAAGATTTTTAGAAAATACTCGGATCTTGTCGACAATCACCGGAGGGATTCAGGGGGCTAAACATTTGCTCCTGTGGAAATTTGGATACAAGGTTAGGTTCTGACAGATTGAAGTGCCTAAAAACAGAAATTCCACCCGAGCAGAATGTCTGAGGGTTTCGATGTAAATGCCTTGGCTGCACTCATAGATAACATGCAGCAACAATTAACCTTAACCATAGAAGAAAATAAAAGTTTAAGAAAGGAAGTTAAAAGATCCCAGGTTGAGTCTCAGCAACTCTTACAGAGATTAAATGAATTAACTGCAGAGGCTTCACCTAGACTTAGTGGAATATCTAGTAAACATTTTCATAGTTCTTCCCCTGAGGTTACCACTCAAGTTATTCACTCTATTTCTCCTGTTATACCTCTCGCTCCACCTGAACGATTTAATGGTGATCCTCATAAGGCCCACATTTTTCTCACTCAGTGTTCTCTGCATTTCCTTTGTAGAGCGGTCATCTTTGCGGATGATCAGTCTAAGACAGCCTTCGTATTGTCTTATTTGAGTGGTGATGCAGCATCATGGTCCTTGCCGTTGGTCTCACAAAGCGATTCAATCTTATATGACTTTGAAAAATTGAAAGCAGAGTTCCTTCGAATATTTGATCGCAGAGCTGTATCACAAGCTACAGACAATGAACTATTAGATCTGAAGCAAGGTAACAAGGATTTAATTTCATATTTGGCCCAATTCAATAAGTTAATTGTAAAAACTGAATGGCCAGAAAGTAAACGAGCGGCGATTTTTTATAGAGGGTTACGTGATGAACTAAAGGATGCCTTGGCTCAGATTCCAGATCGTCCCACAGAAGTTTCTAAGTTGATTGATTTGGTACTGCAGATAGATCAACGTCTTTTTGAAAGAAGAACAGAAAGAAAAAGGGATTTTCGCCCATTGCCACCCCGATTTGATAGAGGTAGAGCAGAAAGTTCTAAGATTTCAGAAAGTCATTCTATAGAAGAACCGATGCAGATTGGCAGTGTTCGAGGTGCTCTTTCCAAGGAAGAGAAAGAAAAGAGAAGATCCGGAAATCTCTGTTTGTATTGTGGAAAGTCTGGACATTTCGTGAAGGAGTGTCCAAAGAAGCCTAAGAATAATAATTTTTCAGGAAAAGAGAAAACCTATCAGTGAAAAGGGTTGCCCTAATGGATGTTAGTCAAAAGTCAACCCAAGATAGTCAACAAGTGGCAAATACCTTGTAGTCTGCTTCACCCCATCTAACCCATCTAACCAAGAATTTTAATGTTAAATTTGGAGGAAGAAATCTTGAAGGAACCTCTGTGATGATCGATTCAGGAGCAACAGGGAATTTCTGTGATATTCAATATGTCAAGAGAATTGGAATTGG
This sequence comes from Calotriton arnoldi, assembly GCA_963921515.1. Taxonomy (NCBI): domain Eukaryota; kingdom Metazoa; phylum Chordata; class Amphibia; order Caudata; family Salamandridae; genus Calotriton; species Calotriton arnoldi. Next base: position 1,124,669 of record CAWUFW010004791.1, on the reverse strand, counting down.
TTTTGTTAAGAAAGTCTATGCAGAAACAGTACGAGCAGTTGATGGTACCAATCTGTCCTCTGGTCCAATTACTGATGAGACTGAGCCCATTGTACTCGAGGATCTTCTTGGACATCGGGAAAAAATTTGATTTAATCTTATTGAGGCTCCTCAATTTCAATTAATTTTAGGGCTACCTTGGTTGACAGAACATAATCCGGAAATTAACTGGGAAAAAAGAACTGTTCGATTAAATTCCAGTTATTGCAGGAAGAATTGTTCTGGGTCCTCTGAACGAGATTCAATGTGTTCTTCAGTCTAGGAGTTAGCAGCAGGTTCAAAAGTGATCTGTGCATTGGAAAAGGTGGGAATTCCCTCAGAATATCAAGATCTGGCTACAGTTTTTGATAAGGCAGAAGCTGAAAAATTGCCTCCTCATAGGCCATATGACTGCAAGATAGATTTGGAACCAGATGCTAACTTGCCTTGCAGTAGGATATATGCACTAACGGAGAAAGGAAATGAACATTTAAAGGAGTATTTGGACCAGTACTTAGCAAATGGTTTTATACGGCCTTCTCAGTCTCCAGTTTCGTCTCCTCTTTTCTTCGTTCCTAAGAACAACAGAGTTGAGAGCTTGCATCGATTATCACGCCTTGAATCAAGTCACTATTAAGAATCGCTATCCCTTGCCTTTAATTTCTGTTTTATTAGACCAGGTTAAGGAAGCCAAGTCCTACACAAAATTGGATCTCCGAGGAGCTTATCATCTGATTCGAGTGGCTGAGGGAGATGAATGGAAGACGGCGTTTCGTACCAGATTTGGTTTGTTTGAATACCAGGTCATGCCCTTTGGCCTGTGTAACGCTCCAGCCACCTTCCAACATTTTGTAAACGATGTCTTGAGAGAATTTTTAGATCGAATTGCTGTAGTCTACATCGACGACATCTTAATCTTTTCCAATAATTTTCAAGACCATGTGGAACATGTTCGAGCGATCCTAAAGAAACTTCTAGAAAACAACTTGTTTGTTAAATTGGAAAAGTGTGTGTTTCATGTAAAGGAGGTTGAGTTTTTGGGGTTTGTGCTTTCTGATAATGGAATTGCCATGGATCCAGTCAAGATTCAAGCGATCCAGGATTGGCCCTCACCTAAAAATGTGAAGGATGTGCAAAGTTTCATAGGATTTGCCAATTTTTACCATCGATTTATTAATTAATTCTCTAAAAAGGTGGTCCCAATTACCAGACTTTTGAAAAAAGTAGTGCAGTTTCTTTGGACTGCTGATGCAGAAGAGGCATTTAACTTTCTCAAAAGAGCCTTTACTACAGCACCAATTTTACTTCATCCAGATCCTAATGAACCATTCTTTGTGGAGGCTGATTCTTCTGATCAAGCTATTGGAGGTATTTTATCGCAAAGATACAAACAGACGGGGCAACTTCATCCGGTAGCTTACATATCTAGAAAATTAACCCCGCCTGAAATTAACTACACAATTGCTGACAAAGAATTATTAGCAGTTAAGGACGCATTACAGGAATGGCGACATTATTTGCTTGGTGTGCGTCATGTCACCGTGTTCACTGATCATAAGAACCTTCAATTTTTGAAGTCAGCCAAGACTTTAACCCCAAGACAATTAAGATGGTCTTTGTATTTCGTTGACTTTGACTTTACTATCACTTATCGACCTGGAACCATTAATAGTAAGGCGGATGCCTTATCCAGAATTGGTATTGAACCTGAAACTCCAAAAACTATTGAGACTCCAATTATTCCAGCAGAGAAATTTGCGTGTGTACTTCAATTTTCTGAAATCAAAGAAAAGATCCAAGAATCCATGTCTTTGAAGGAAATCCATGATTGGGTAAAAGAAGATAAAGATAGAAAACTTTTGGAGAATTTACCTTATTTCCGTCACACCTTGTGTTTACCTACTCAAGAATTACAAGAGACAGTTTTAAAGGAATGTCATGATGATCGCTTGGCTGATCATAAAGGTATTGCAAAAACTACAGATCTGATTAAAAGATATTTTTGGTGGCCAGCTATGACCTCTCAATTAAGACAATATGTTCTAACTTATGAAAGATGTATTCAAGGAAAGGCTAATCGTCAAAGTCCAGAGGGAGAGCTGTTACCTCTTCCTACTGCTCCTTATCCATGGATTTAATAGTGGATTTCCCTTCTAGTCAAGGTTTTAATGCTATTCTAGTATTTCTTGATACATTCTCCAAGATGAGTCATTTCATTCCATTAAAAAAGGTTCCTAAGGCTCCAATGTTAGCTCAATTATTTTCACAACACATAGTACTCATGGTATTCCTGTAGTAGTAATTTCTGATCGTGGTTCTCATTTTCTTTCTCGGTTTTGGAGAGCCTTTATGCAACAGTTAGGTGTTGACTCTCAGTATTCTACAAGTTATCATCCGGAAACCGATGGTCAAACTGAGAGAGTTAATCAAGAAATTGAACAATATCTGCGTTTATATCTCCTGAATAAAGAAGCAGAGTGGCCAGATTTAATTTGGACAGCTGAATTTGCATATAACAATGCGATTCATGCTTCCACAGGTTTTTCTCCATTCTTTCTGAATTCAGGTAAACATCCAAATATGATCATGGGGAAATCTAATTCTTCAGTTCCAGCAGTGAATAATCTAAGTAAGAGACTTCGAGAAAACTATAAATCTGCCAGGGAACATCTGAATAAAGCTAAGGTTTCCTACAAACTATTTGCTGACAGAAAGAGAAAAGGAAATCCTGGGTATTCTAAAGGTGATAAGGTTTGGCGGTCAACTCGACATTTACACTTAAAGGGAAATAAGAAATTTCAACCAAGATTTTTGGGGACATTTAGAGTGAGTAAGATCATTAACCCGGAAACAGTAAAACATTCCTTGCCTTCTCAAATTAAGGTTCATCCAGCTTTTCATGCGTCTCTCCTTAAGAGAAATCCTCTTAAGGAAATCTGCTCCACCCAACCCTATTGAAGTAGATTCGCAGTTTGAATATTAAATAAGCAAAATCTTACACTCTAGAATTAGGAGAGGGAAGTTATTTTATCTGATTGAGTGGAAAGGTTTTGGCCCGGAAGAAAGGTCTTTGGAATCTTCAGTTAATGTTCATGCTCCCAGATTAGTCAAGCAATTTCATCTCACCTTTCCTAATAAACCTTCAGTGGGGGGATCTTCTTTAGAGGGGGAACTGTCAGGAAAACTATTGCTTGCCTCTGCTCTCCCCCTAATAAGTAACATCAGTTTTATCCTGCTCTATATCCACGCTGGTTGAGAAGACGCCCTCATCTTTGGAGTTTGCTGCAGTGTATTTTGTGCTACGTTAAAAGCGCGTACCTCCAACATGGCGGCCGCCATGTTGTTTAGGGCTGACATCCTAGTCTTTGCCTCGTGCTGTAACTTGTTAACAACAGCGCGTGAGTCATTTGAAGCGGTGCATGTGAGAAGGTGGGTTGGCATATGCTGTCCACTAGTTAAGGTGGGCACCTTGTACCAGGCCACAGGCCGTATGAGGTCAAAGACAACCTTTATGAAAGCTATCCTAGTGGTAGCTATGGAGAGCAGCCTTCAGGCTTAATCTTGAAGGAATGTAAAGCAGCTTGATTTACCAGAATCTCACTTCTTGAATGACCAAATGAAAGGAGAACCACACAAGTGTTTTGTAAAAATATGTATTGATTACTAAAACACTCTCTACTAATCTCGACACGAGATTAGAACATAAAGCACACAATACTTAATCAATAGAACGTACGTAAGTAGCAAAATATACAACGGGCTCCAGGGGGAGACCAAACCATATACTAAAAAAATGGTATAACAACAACGACTTCAATAGACACAGTGCCTAGAGCACGTAGAATCGCTGGGACCCCAAGGAACCACCCAGAGAAGTGGTACAGGGAGCCCACGGAGAACGGGTGCAGTGTGGGAACATGACCGCGTGTTCCGTGCAACTCTATGGGAAAGTCAAGGTTGGAAAATTACAATTTAAGGACACTTCTAGGAGGACTTCAAGCAAACCCTTTGGAACATAAGAGTTTCTAAGGCCAGCACCCTTGTGAGTACCGAAGTACCCGAGTTACCTATCCCAGAGGAGCCGGGTGCATAGGGGTCAAGTGGTGTCGGAAACCTCTGTCGTTTTCAATGGAGAGCTGCAAGAAAGTACTGCTGCCAGGAAGGCGAAGAGTGTCCGGTGGAATCCAAGCCTGGATTCGAGATGTGAAGAACCTGAAAGCAGAGGGAACAAAGTCTGGGTCACTTCAGGTGACCAGGGGCTCGATAGTCGAATGCCCACCGATGTCGGGTGCTTCAGGTGAAGAGAAAGGGTGTTTGTCTCTGCAGCCACGGGGACCAGGAGACATCGACGACAACCAGGGTCCGGAGGTGAGATGTCCCATGAAGGATGTCGAGAGCTGAGGGGTCAGTGTCCGGCTGGAGTACCAACAAGCCTTGGCAACGACAATCCACGCAGACAGAGGAAACAGGTTACGGTGTGGACCAGCAAGGTCCAGGGGACTCTCCAAGCAATGGAGAGTCAGGGCACATCTGGAGCAACTAGGGAAGCCCAAGAACCATCAAGGTGACCCTTGCCAGGACCCACCAGTCAACGGACCAGGGATCGCGAGGTGACCTCGAGCGAATGTACAAAGTGCCAGCCCACAGAGCACTCATGGAGTGGAGGCTGGATATCTTTGGTGCAAATGATGCTCGGGTCGGGACTACATGTAGTCCAAAGCACAGCCTCAGGGATCGCCTAAAAGCATATGCTGCTGCAAATGTACACGGTGCACAGGGGTTCAGGTTGCACGGTCCCCGCGAGGGATACTGGTCTCAGAGTTGCTGAGAGGTCAGATCAACCTCAGGGACGTTAGGGAACCCACCTCCTGTGTTGCAGAAATCTTCGGAGTCCGCAGGAGCTCGGGAGATGCAAACCGGTCAGATGCGTTTAAGTGCCTGCTGCAGGGGAGGAACTCCTTTACTCCAAGGAAGATTCTTCAGTCATCCAGCGTAGTGTAGATCGTCGAAGTACTTGGTTTCTGTAGCAGAGTTTAGTCCAGGTAAAATCCAAAGTCCTGTAGTCAGGGTTCCTATTTTAAACCCAAGGAAGGGGTGGGACAAACTCTGGGGACCCACCTATGGGAGGGTCAGGACAGAGGGGTGGCTATACCCATGCCCTTTGTCCAGTTTCGCACCAGAGCAGGAGCAAATGGCTCCTGCAACCGGTTTTAACTGGACTATGCACAGGGACACCAAATGTGCCCCCAGTGCAGACTTTCTGGCACTCTAAGAGTGCACCCACCCAGACCCAATACACTAAAGCCTGTCTGGGAGGTGGTCACACCTCCCTGTGACAGGAAACCTATTGTCAGGCCTTCCTCTGCTCTAGCTTGGCTCAGCAGCAGGAGGAGGGCAGACTCGTGTCTGTGGCTGGCAGCATCCATTTTGTGCTTCCCAGGTCGAGAAAGCTGGTACCGGGTAGACCGGTGCCCCATAGTAGTAGTACTACAAGGGAGGAATCATACCTCCCACACCAGTTACTGGTGTGGAGGTATGATTCCAAGGTAATTGACACCAAACATGACACGTTTCTAAGCAGCCGTTTTAAAGTTAGCATTTACCGCGAGGTCATAATGCACTTAAGTATATATGGTTGGCTGCATCACAGACAATCCCGGAGAATAGATTCTGAAAGCTGTAGAGGGGCTCTGCTCATGCAGGGGCACCCTCACACAAAACCCAGCACCCTGCCTTCAGGATTGATAAGGCCTGCCATAGGGGTGACTGATAGGTTTTTATGTGCAGTGATTTTAGAATAGATATAGTGAACCTATATCCAAGTAAGGGGTGCATGCACCACCTTACACAGGCTGCAGTAGCAGACCTGTGGTGTCAGTTTGAATGGTCTCTCAGGGGTGTCATAATACATACTGCAGCCCCTGGGAGGCCTCTGGGGTACCTATGCCCTGGGTAAATAGTATACCATATACTAGGGACTGATAAGGGTACCCCAGTATCCAATCTGGAGTGTACCTAAAGTACATTCACAACCAATTTAGGGAGAAAGCAGATAAACTGGAGTCCTGATTAGCAGGACCCCAGTCAGACTAGTCAAAAACCAGCAAAACACCAGGAAAAAAGTGGGGGTAACCATGCAGTCAGATTCCACCTTCCTACACTTATTATAAGTAATAGCTCCACAATTGTCTCGCTGCTGGGAATCAAGTTCCCCATTGTTGCACTTGACTCAAGTCAGGGTAGGGAAGCACGTGGTATGGGCTAGCAATCCACATTCACTGGAAAGCAAGAACAGTCAAAAAATTATTGTACAGTTAGTGCCTTTTCTGATAAAAAAGGAAAACTAAATTTATTACACACCCTATATATACATGAGGTACCTGGAAATAACTTTGGTGACACCCCGATATTACATTTCAGCCCTGGTGGGCCCTGAACTCCATAATCACAATGCCTCCAACCTATAGCAGATGCAACATCACAATATAAGGTGAAGTCATTTCAAACAAGGCAGACCTAATGGCTTTGTCAAGGGGTCACCACATCAATATATATGGCAGGCCTATTGGCTTTGTCAAGAGGTTACCAAATCAAAATATAAAGCAACTATTGGTTTTGTCAAGGGGTAACAATATTTATAAAACGTAACCACAATTAGTATTCACCATAAAAACCAAAGGGTACAAAAATCCTATTCAAATGCATTCATTATCAACATAACCATTGTCAGAAAACTACTTTCAACTTTCAAATCACGTCAGTCTTTCTTTTACTCATTCAGGCAACACAACGAAGCCATAGGACCAACCACTAGAAGTCTTCACACTCCAGAGAAGATGAACAAAAGCACCAGTCCCAAGGCTACCTTAATTTAAGGCAAACCTTTTTAAGTTGGTCATGCATACAATGCCCCCTGAAGCATCAGGCAATTTTTGTAAACCTATCAGGGAGGCCATGCACCACCTGCAGCCAGTGCCGGTTCTAGGATTTTTGGGGCCCTGTGCAGAAGGGGAATGTGCGAGGCCCCTCTAATTTGCATAGACTTGACCCATTCAGGGCTGTCTGCATCTCAATAGATGCCGCTGCTCCTGAAGCTGCAGCCCCTCCCTCTCAGCCACCTACAAGCACCTCTTAACAGCTCATAAAGGGTTGAAGGTGTGAGGGTTGCTTATCTCCAGAGGGGGTTAAGGGACTGCCAGGGAGCTAAACAGCCGGACAATAGTCCTCCCGCTGCGCCTCTGCATGGGTGGGGGGAGGAGGCCTAATTGCAGGACAAAACAGGAATGTGCCTTCTTGCAAGTGGGAATGCCCCCCAACCCCGGGTTCGCCTCATTACACCATAGCAGTGAGGCCAGGGGAGGGGCCCCCTAAGGTGGTGCACTTGCAAGGTGGCACCTTTCATGCTGTGGCCTGACTGTTATGCATTGGTGCGAGGCCCCAAGTTGGAGGGCTGACTGCAGGGTCCTGGGCAGCAGCCCACACTGCCCATGCCCAGCGCCGGCCCTGCCTGCAGCTCCCCCTACCCACAACGCATAGAAAATAAGTTAGTGGTGCCCCGTCCCTCCTTGGGGTACCATGAATAAAACAAGGAGCTAAAGCAGTCCATGCAGGGCATTATAGGGCTCTCCCTCACCGGGAGCAGTAAATGTCAATGAGCATCTCCTGCCACTTTGTTTACTTTAGCAGCCTTGTGCCTTTGTTTAATTTGCATTTTTCAGTTTAGCACTTTACTTTTTTTTATTTTATTTTTTTATTTCGTGTGGGCTGGTCCAACCCAGGGCGGCCACATCCTTTTTTTAAAAATTTTTTTTTTTTTTTTTACTAGCAGCACGGTGGGTTCACTCCTGTGCTTTTTTTTTAATGTAGTTTTTTTAATGTAATTTCTGTGCACTGGTCCCACCCAGGGCACCCACAGACTTGTTGTTTTTTTTAATTTTATTTAACTGGCAGTGTGGGGTGTGGAGTCCACTCATGTGCTGTTGAGTAGGTTTTCTAGCTCCACTCCTGCTTGTGGCAAAACAAGTGCATGCGGTAGTGGATTTGGAAAAGCAACTTCAGCTTCTTTCCCTGCCTGTGTGAAGCACAGACAAGGTACTGCTAGCTTCATCCCCTGCCTCCACCCCCAGACACAGGCGGTGGAAGTGTCTGACATTGCTCCCAGGGCTCTGGCTACCCCAAAATCAGGACTAGAGGCTTTCCTTGCTGTCTCTGGGATGGGGTACCCAGACATAATTTCATCAGGCTCCTGGGGATGGGGCTCCTGGCACCAAACGTTGGCCTGGTGAGGGGGACCCAAGCCACTCTCCCCAAATAAAAGTTAAATAAGCGCCAACTTCAGGGCCCTGGCACATCCTGGGGGGAAATAAATAAAGCATCTCACTTCTACTTCTTTTATTTTGTCGGTCCTGCTGTAAGTTTGGCTACAGGGAGGTTAGCTAGCTATAAATTGTAAACCTACATTTCTCAAAAACAACTCAACAGATTTACACCATATCACAAAAATCACACTTCCTGGGTAAAGATCTAGCTTTCTGCCAGTTTGATGAAATTCTTTCCCGCCGCTTTTGTTATAGCATTGTCTGAAGTGCTTATTGGAAATTGCATAGGGAACTCCTGTTTTCGTCACCCACTTGACAGATCACCCTGAAACTTTCCAGGAAGGAGTGGAGGTGGATGATTTGCTTTGGAAAGTTTTGTGAAAGATGTGTCAAACAGCGTCAAAGTTATAACAAAACAAAAAACGCTTTTCCTATGGAAAGTCTGATTGCCACTATGTTAGATATATCAAGGTGGGCTGGCCCCATCCATTTTGTTTTCCCTCATGTGGAAAATCATACAGTCTATATTGCTGTGAGTGGGTGGGGGGCCTTTCCCAAGGGGCTGCTCTCCTTCCCAAAAATAATGAAGTCCCTGTAATCCCTGGTGGGTTCTCTTCCCCCCCTCCGCCCCCCAGGGGGTTAGGGGCACACTTCCCAAACTGCCCCCCAGGCAGAAAGATTGTATTGGCCATTGTAGGGGGAGCACTGTCTCTTGCCCAATGGGTTGATTCCCTGCAAACCTGTGTGCACTAGCGTTACATCAAACAACTAAATTAAACTGGGATGCGAGGGAATCTCTTCCCTCATGTCCAAACTTTAATTTTTGAAAAGGTAAAGCATCTGGTTTTTTAACCAGAAACATTTTCTTTTGTAGCACACCCGTCAACCTGCTGCTGAAGGCCGAGCTGTAAAGTTAGTTCGGCTGTCGACAATAGGTTAACGGCCACTCTAAAGAGGTTAACCAAGCTAAAAGAGTATTCTGAAATGTAGGGGGTAAGTATAAGGTACATAAAAGCACCCAGATTGCTTGTGACAAACCCACTGATGCCAGGTAGTTTCAGGATCATATACATAAAGGAGAAAGAGGTCAGTCAGCAACATCAATCATCTTTCTCTAAAGCTCCTGTTCTTCAATAATGAATATCAATGAGTGTAACCCAAGACTTGTGTATGTCCTGTGTTTTCACGAGTTTTAATTTATTTATTTGTTTATTTGCATAAGTTAATTAAAACCATTGCAATACAATAATAAAAAAAAGTATATAGTAAGAAAATTAAAAACATTGTAAAAAGGAGAGCCGTAATTCTGGACATGCCCATACGCGAGGTTTAAAAGTTCTAGTAAAGTGCAAGTATTGAGTGCTTTCTTTTGGCTCGGAACTTGTTTTCATGTTTACAAATGTCTTTAGCTCTGCGACCGACCCCAATCGCCCATCTGGCCCTTGAAGTTCCTGGTCTGACTTTCCTCCCATTCTCCTTGAGTGCAACGTGTTCCATTGTTAGACCAAGATCCCAGGTAAAGTGCTTGTGCATTGTGGTTTAGCCCGAGTTTGAAGCAGCCTTATGTTGAGTGGTATTTTTGGGAAATCTCCAGTCTCAGTTGTGTCCCCAAGGGCAGAGACGGTGGTGTGTCGGAATGCGGAGTGCTCCATCTACTGTCACAAGAAATTTCCTTTTTTTTTTTTTTTTTTTGAGGAGTTGTATTCTTCAGCTGCTGACATCAGGAACTTATATTGCAGTGCGCAAGGGGCTATTTTTTCTCGTTCTCTTTGTTCTCCCTCCCCCCACTTCTATTCCTGCCTCACTTTCTTTATTTAGATATTGCTTCCCACCAGCATTCACTGATCCCCACCCCACATTCACTGCCTGCCACTGTATCGGTGGGAGGCCATCTTTCAAAGATTAATAAAACATTCCAAGATGCCTGCCTGTGTATGTGCACAAACAGTGGCCATCTTGGAATACTTTTTCATAAATATTTTAAGAAAAAACACATTCCAAAATGGCTGCCATTCGCGTGCGCACACTGCGATCTTCTGGGAAAACAAAAAAGCGTCTTGGCAAAGCCAATAGCTCTGTGCCCTAGTATCACAGGTGTGACCTATTGGTTTTGCCAAATGCTTGTGTCTTATCTTATGCATGCTGAAAGAAAAGCTAGGGTCTCTTTTTGAGGTTTGCCTTTGAAGTGCCTTCACGAAGGTTATCGTTAATGACAGCCTGCATCTTTCAAGCTTGCAGGTGTGGTAGTAAGCAGGTTTGGCTGAAAAACCGAAATACCAGAGGGTGCAGGCTTTTAGCTCCTTGTGACTATTGTGCCAGAGGCTCCCAGAAGGGAACGGTGTAGGTTCTTGCTGATTTTTTCGTGGAACTAGTGCCCAAAAACAGACACCCAGAAGAGAAACTGGAGTCTTGCAAACCTCTGCAGAGCCACATGAATGTTCAAACATAGAATAACAGTCTCCCATGTCATTAGTAACTTCAAAACAGTCTTAAAAATAAAACAAATAGTAAAACTGAAGGACCATCAGTTTGGCCGTACCCAATAACTATTCCACTTATCATTTGCAGGTCTCTGTTGCCTTGTAGTGAAGTGGATGTTTCCAATTGATATTTCCCCCTACAGAGGTTCATACATTGCTGGGGATTCTTCGACTTTCAGCTATGATCAAAGAGCAGGGAGGAGGTATTTTGCACAATGAGCATGAGACAGACAAAAATGAGTCCCTCAAAATGAACACAGTATATAGGAAGAGAGGAACTGAGACAGAGAAGATGTACAGTAGGCGTATTCTATGTAAGTAAAGGCATGCCCTTTTAAGTCTCATATCGAATCTTCAGCTTAAAAACAATCATTCTGGGTAGTCTGCAGTCTTGTCATATAATGGCTGGTGACACCTGCATAGAGAGTGTTCCCATAGTTCCCACCCAAAATCGTAGAGGCAAAAAAGGAGGTGGTTTAGCTGTTGTGTTCAGGCAAACATTACATATCACTAAAGTTGACGACATCTCCATAAAGAATTGTGAGGCTCTTCTAACAAGATGCAATCCTACACCGTCTTCCTCCTTTAACTTCGTGCTCCTTTACAGACCTCCACCTAGCAAGGCGACATTCCCAGACGCACTTCTAGACACAGTTTCAAACCTGATAACAATACACTCCAACCTATGCGTTCTGGGTGACCTCAACATTTGGTTTGACAAACCCAATATGACCCATCCAAAAACAATAATCACTGGCCTAGACGCACTGAACTTGCATCAGATTGTACACAAACCCACACACATCAATGGACATATCCTAGATGTCATTTTTGCTAATACCGAACTAGTTACCTTTCAAACTATAACTCCAGTCACATGGTCAGACCACCACTTGCTTGCTTTCCAACATAAAACAACACTAAGCGACTCACCTAAAACTACCTTACATCCATCCACCTATCGGCCGTGGAACAAACTCAATTTGAAACACTTAGAAACACAACTAACATCCAGTACAAATCTGGAAACAAATTCTGTTCGAAAACTATATGAGTGGCTACAGGAAGCTTTTGACATCCTGATACCACACAACAGAACAAAAGAAAATAAGCGCCTTGGAGAAACATAGAAATAAAAGACATAAAACAACAAATTAGAAAGCTGCAACGTACCTGGCTCAAAACAAACGCCAAACAAGACAAACTTCACCTACAGAAAATTAACTGATTATACAAGTCAGCTATCAAAAAAGCTAAGAAAAGGTACTATTCAGACAGAATTCTAAAAGCTAAATGTGCAAATAAAGAATTCTATAAAATACTCAATGAATTTCGCAAACCAAATTGCCTAGAAGGAACTCATCCTGTTACTCAAGATTTCACAGACAAACTGGCAAATCATTACATGGACAAAGCAGACACATTGGACTCATACTTAAAACAGAAACAAAGCACCAGCACTAACCCTTGTACAAAACAACATTCCAGGAATACTCTAACCAAGCCTCTCCGTTCCTTCCAACACATCTCACATGATGAATTTATGGACCTAGTCGAAGCAAGCAGGCCTGCCGGCAGCCCTTCTGACCCCTGTCCACCACAAACTTTCAAGACAATTATTTTAACAACCTCTGCTGCCACTCCAGTAAGAAGAATCATCAACGATTCCTTAACTACCGGAATATTTCCAGAAGAACTCAAAAAGTCACACATACGTCCTTTACTGAAGAAAACAAACTTGGATCCGCTGAACCCTGACAACTACAGACCCATTACAAATGGACCTTTCCTGGGCAAACTGATAGAAAGAGCAGCGTTCGCCCAGATGTCACAATTCATTGAAGAGAATGACATACTTTCAGACTTCCAAACAGGATTCCGTCTGGGAAGAGGCACTGAATCTGCCCTCCTTGCCATCTGGGACGACCTGAAGAATACAGGAGACCGCATCGGGGTTGCTGCGCTTCTCCTCTTGGACCTCTTGGCTGCCTTTGACATGGTTGACCATGACACTCTGAAACAAAGAATCTATGAAGCCGGCATATAGGGAACTGCTCTAGACTGGATCGCGTCCTACCTTCCAAACAGAACTAATGTCATCCATACCCCACCTTTCTCGTCCAAACCATACTCCACAAAAGCAGGGGTCCCTCAAGGCTCTATCATCTCGCCTATGCTTTTCAACATCTACATGAAGTCATTACCAGAACTGATCAATCAATTTCACCTCACGTGCTATAACTGCAGATGACACGCAAATACTCCTTCAACTGGAATGCCCCAAAGACATTGGAAAATCCCCAATTTTCAGTTGTCTCAGAGCCGTGGATCAGTGGATGACTTGGAGCCATCTCAAATTGAATGCTTCCAAAACGGAAATACTCACGTGTGGTGATTGGAAACATTATGACCCGCTTGCCGCCTGGCCTGATGAACTGGGATCACTGCCTAAAGTATCGAAGGAAGTAAGAAAGCTCGGAATGACCATGGACTCCAAGCTGTCGATGAATGCCCAAGTGGGAAAACTAGCAAGATCAAGCTTTGTCACTATAAAAACTCTGCGACGAATTTTCCCTCATTTGGGATTTCCACACAAAGTCCAAGCTACCATCTCCCTTATTCTGTCCAAACTCGATTACGCCAATTGCCTCTACCACGGATCACCTTTAACGGCCATGAAAAGACTACAACGGATTCAAAACTCGGCTGCCAGACTACTCTTGCATATCAAACCGCGAGACCACATCTCACCTGCCTTGAAAGCCCTGCATTGGTTACCGGTTGCCAGAAGATCCACGTTCAAGCTACTTTGTATCACCCACAAAGCAATACATGGAATGGGACCGCTCTTCATCAGGAATAAAATCACCAAACACATTCAACAAAGGAACCTCTGCTCTAAAGGGGCATCTCGCCTCAAAATCCCAAGATACAAGAAAAAAACCATGGGTGGCACATCCTTCTCTGTTTAAGCAGCCAAACTATGGAACTCTTTACCCCCCAACATAAGATCCACCGACAACCACCTTATCTTCAGAAAACTACTCAAGAATTGGCTATTCCCCCACATAAGCACCATATGCAAACAGAAATTTACAGCATATCCCTCTGTATATAAGCATTTATTTTCACTATAGATATGTACCTATCTTTGTGTATTGCTTTGTATAAACATGTGGAATAATTATGTTGTAAAAATAAATAAATAAATTTAAAAAAATTATTATTATTTTTTTTTTAAATCATCTTTGGTACTTGCTTCCATTGTGCATCTATGTACCTCCATGTACTTGGATCTGTGTGTCTGTTACTTTTCTCCTGAAAAAGCCTATCCAATGCACTACCCTATTTCTCATCCTGTACATCTATCAATATCTTTAATCTACATATACTTACCTCCTTTATGCATCTATATTCTTTCAATGTACTTATGGATCTATATATTTATCACTTTCTTCTAATTTAGCATTTCAAATGCACTACCCTATTTCTCAGCCTATACTTCTCTCAATATATCTTCTAGCCCAACTTCATCTGACACCTCTTCTACTATACCGATCCACCAAAACAAACCTTTCTAAACTCTTCCCCTCCAAAACCCCTTTTTACTCATCCAAAAGCCTCCTCCTACTGTTATGACCTAAAAAAAAAAAAAATCCCTCTACTATCCTTTTCAATCAAAATAACAGACTAATATGTTCACTTCTCAAATTCCATATTCCACTATACTAATTCACCACTAATCCTTTATGGGTTCCAGAGTAGCGTGCTACTCGCCAATAAAGCGTTTCAACACCCCATCAGGGTTACAAGCGCTATATAAATGCAAACCTTTTTCCCTTTTCTACCCCTCCCCAACCCTTCTCAATCCAAATAACTGACTAACATATCCACCACTCAAATTAATTTCATGTTTCACCATACTAATTCAACACTAATCCTTATGGGTTCCAGAGTAGCGTGCTACTCGCCAAAAAAGCGCTTCAAAACCCCATCAGGGGTAGCAAGCGCTATATAAATACAAACCTCTTTCCCTCTTCTATCCCTCCACCTACCATTCTCTTTCCAAATAACTGAATAACATATCCACCACTCAAATTACTTCATATTTCACTATACTAATTTTCAACACTAATCCTTTATCGGTTCCGGAGTAGCGTGCTACTCGCCAGAAAAGCGCTTCAACACCCATCAGTGGTAACAGGTCTATATGAATGCAAACCTTTCTTCCCCTTCTATCCCTCCGCTATCCTTCTCACTCCAAATAACTGACTAAATATCCACCACTCAAATTACTTTCATATTTCACCATACTAATTCACCACTAATCCTTTATGGGTTTCCGGAGTAGCGTGCTTCAACACCCCATCAGGGGTAACAAGCGCTATATAAATACAAACCTTTTTTCCTCTTCTATCCTTCTGCTATCCTTCCGAATCCATATCACTAACTAACCTATCCACCACTTAAAAATGTACTTGCATGTTTCACTATACTAATTCAACACTAATCCTCTATGGGTCCCGGAGTAGCGTGCTACTCGCCGAAAAAGCGCTTCGACGCCTCGTCAGGGGTAGGAAGCGCTATACAAATGCAATTACAATACAATAGTTCAGTCTGCTGGTGAGGAGAGCTTGGGTGACTGTCTTCTGGTGTTGTTTAGTAGCCACTTGTATATATTTTTCAGCATCTTTAGAGTGTTAAAGCAGGATGTGGTGATGAAGCTGACCTGGGCAGACCTGTCCAGATTGTTGTCGATGATGTTTCGGAGGTTTCTTGCATGAGGGTGGGTCTGAGGTATGTTGGCCACCACGGTGTTCAGCTTGAGACAACTGGACTTCATCCAGGTGGCCACCTCAGTCATGCAGGCAGTGAATTTGTTTTTTGTGCTGGGTAATTTATCTGAGAGGAACTGCATAAGTTGTGTGTTGTTGGTGTAGGAAAGGATGTTGATGTTGTGGGCTTGGATGACATCGACTAGTGGGGTCATGTAGGTTTTGAAATGGGTGGACTGAGAGGAGCTTTGCGGTACTCCGCAGGTTTGTTCCCAGGCTTCAAAGGAGTATGGCAGCAGGTTGACTTTTAAAAATTTTCCAGTTAGGAATGTGCAGATCAATTGGAGGGAAGGTCCCTGGAAGCCGGCCCTGTGCAGTTTCCTGATCAGGATGGGGTGGGAGACCATGTCAAATACCGGTGAGAGATCTAGTAGGCTGCAGTTTCTCTTCTGTCTAGGATCATCCGTATGTTGTCTGTTGTTGTGGTGAGGGCCGTCTCTCAACTGTAGTTGGGTCGGAATCCTGACTGCAGGGTGTTGAAGAGCTGGTGATTGACAAGGTGTTTGGTGAGGCATCTGTTGATGGCTTTCTCCAGGACCTTGGCTCAATAGGGTAGGAGAGAGATCAGTCAGTAGTTTGTGAGCTTGGTTGGGTCTGCTGCTTGGTGTTCTTGATTTGCTGGTGGTAGCGTTTCAAGGCGCATTTAAAGGTGTCCCTGTCACTAGCTCCTTGACTCAGTCTCCACCTGCATTCGATTTGCCTGCAGCGCATTTAGGAGATCCCGAGTTCTGTGTACTAGCTGGCCTATGGTTGTGTTCTTGCTGCTTGGCTTTCTTTGTGAGGGGCCATGGTGTCAGCACTGGCTGTGATCCAGTCATTGAAGCTTTTAATGTCTGTGTGTTTGGAGTGGGTTTGCGAGAAGGCGGAAACCCAGTCCTTTGCTGCTACATACTTTCAGCAACAGCGGGCTTGGCCTTTTGGGGTTGGTCTTCTGTTGTGTGGGATGTTAATTTAGAAGCTGATGAGGGCGTGATCGGTCCAAGTGATAAGTGTTGGTTTGTTGATTGTGATGTAGTTGAAGGAGGTGAAAACGGAGTCCAGAATGTGCCTGGCAGCAGGGGTTGAATATGTGCTGAGTGAGACCGAGATCTCCGAGGGTTTCAAGGAGGGCACTAGAGTTGGGGTCGGAGAGGTCCTCTAGATGAAAGTTGAAGTCTCCTAGGAGGATGAAGGCTCTGGAGTCAATGACTAATGAAGTGATGAAGATCTTGAATTTGCTGGTGAAGTTAGAATGGGGCCCTAGGAGTCGGTAGACCAGAGAGATGCAAAGGGTGAAGTTGGCGGTGATTTGCCGTTGGAAGGTGAGATCCTCCATGTAGTTGGTTTCAGTGTCTGCAGAGGTAGTGCAGCTGATGGTGTCCCTGAAGACGATGATTTCTCCCCTGGGCCTGTGTTGGTAGTCTTGCTTGATGATCTTATATCCAGCGGCGATGGCTGTTGCGATATTCAGAGATGATGTTGGGGTCAGCCATCTTTCCAAGAGAAAGAAGAGGTCCAGGTCGGAGTCATTCAGCAGGTCCCAGGTTTTGTGGTGTGTTTGCTGAAGGAGCAGGTGTTGAGCATCATGCACAAGAGTGTGCTCGAGTGGGTGGGGTGTTCGTTACTGTTTGCACGGTCACAGTGGATGTTGGAGTGTGTGTGGGGATGGAGTTGTGGTGGCAAAAGGAGCAGGTGAGGGTTCCTTCTGTGTTGTGTGGTACAGCGAGTAACGCCCATGGTTGAAGGCGTGGAGGAGCGTAGCGGGGGGAAGGGGATGACCATGGTTCCTGGTGCTAGGTGCAATCCAGGCACGGATGTGCACTGATGGACTTGCCTTTGGTGCACCAGCAGCGCATCCTCACTACAGCTGCCACTAACTAGGTCCTGTGAGGAGGAGGAGTGCAGTGGGCAGGAGAGAGGGAGTGTGGAAGAGTGTGGGAACAGGTAAGTGGCACTGGGAGGACAATGGCAGGTAAATGGCAGGGGGGCTTCTAGGCACAAGAGAAACAGGCAAAGAAATACAAAAAGGTGTCAGAATGACAACAAGCAAAAAGGGCAAAGAAACAAGTGAAAAAAGGAGGCATAAAAGTAGCACACATCTTTTACAGGGAGGAAAAAAGACACAACCAAGTTTGAAAAGCAGCAGAAGGGGCACAGAAAAAGGAGGCAAACCCAGGCTAAGAGGCTATATATAAAAGGCACAAGAACGAGTTTAAAAGATGTACAGACAGGGATGAAAGAGATACAAGGGTAAAAATTTGCACAAAAGAGGCACAGAACAGTGTATAAAAAGATGCACACCAATGAAAGAGGCACAAGAGTAAAAAGAGGGACTAAAGGCACAAAACGATTATGAAAAGATGCACAGAGAGATGAAAAAGGTACAAGAGTAAAAGGAGGCCCAGAAACGAATTTGAAAGAAGCAGAGAAAAAGATTAAAAAGGCACAAGGGTGAAATGAGGCACAAGCAGAGTACAGTGAGGGCGCAAGAGAGAGAGATCGGGAGAGCTGCAGGAGCAGAGCAAGGCGAGAGCTTCTGGCAAAGAGCTCAGTCCGAAAGTGTCTTGACTGATCGAAGAACTGGTCACAGGTAAGTCCTAGGGGAACTAGGGCTAACCACTTGCGTAATCCCGTCTTGTAATACAAGACCAGTCACCTGTGGACATCAAGGTTAATGGGCTGTGGGTATGTTGCAGGGGGAATGTATAGAAAGTGCATGTGCACGTTGCATATTTCGATTAGGGTGTTCTGGGATTGTGTTTGTTATTTACTGTTGTGGGACAGAACTCCATTTTAAATCTCCTTCATCTGAACTATATGCAATACACAAGATGGAAGATGGAGAAAGCCTGCCAGCCAAGAATATAAATTGTCAGAGCATTCCTGAAAACATTTGAACTGAACCAGGCTCCTGTGAAAGGAAGAAGGTAGACAGATGCCCCTCTGCACTGTAAGGACAGTTTCTGCCCCCTTCCCTCTTTACTCTTCCCCAGAGGTGTTACTGCAGACATGTTTCTGTAGTAGAGGAGCTGGAAAACTTGCATCTTTTGTACCTTTCTCCCAGAGTCCACTGTCAGGAAACACTCATGTCCACCACTTCTTCCTCCTGAATCTCCGAGTGACGAAGACTGTATTCCGCCCAGTCTGGCTCTAATATGAAATGTCTGAAGTGCCTTAACCCATCTTCAGAGATGATCTCATGAA
The DNA here is from genome assembly GCA_963921515.1 of Calotriton arnoldi. Taxonomy (NCBI): domain Eukaryota; kingdom Metazoa; phylum Chordata; class Amphibia; order Caudata; family Salamandridae; genus Calotriton; species Calotriton arnoldi. The sequence continues at coordinate 1,105,835 of CAWUFW010004791.1, read as the reverse complement.
TCCACATCTACATCTCCAAAACTAAGATAAATAATTGTTAGAAAGTCAGGTCTGTGGGCCACAATTCTTGATGACCGGTAACCACAAACCTGTGGCTGAGAAATACTTGTGCTCCAGAGCAATGATTCCCAATTGCTTGCTTCCTTCCCAGGTGGAAACAACGCAGACAAGACCCTTGCAAGGAAAGCTGTAGGCTCCCTGGAGAAGGAGAACTTGTTCCTGGAGAATGCGATTGTGTGCCCCAGAGGAGACCCTCCCATGTGGCGTTCTCTTCCCAGCTGCCTAATGACTAGGAGCTGTGCGGGTCCTATCCCCGCTGGAGGAGCTGCATCTACCTTGCGGGAAGGGGTTAACTCGAAGAAAAGGGTTACTGGAAGATGATCCTGCAAGAGGATGCAGTCTAGAAAAACAGATCATAACTGTGTAAAAAGGACAAAGAACTGTGACTATCTGGCTCTTCTGAAAGATCTGCTCACATGCAGTCTTTTGCCAGTTTCTAGCATTGACTGTGAAAGACCAGGGCACCTACACTAACCACCTGGGGTGGCTGCAAAAAGGCAGTGGCTCACCCTAAAATATCCCAGAGCAGGAAGAAATTCCCTGGCATAAGTCTTCAAGGAGGTAGAAGGCAGGTTCCAAGAAGAAGCAGTGGGCCTGCGTGAAACCGCCCTCCGAGTCCTAAACTTTGTGATGGGCCTGAGGGAAAGTGACCTGTTTCAGGAAGGTCAAGAACAGACGCCAGACAACCGAGTAAAGAAAGTGGTAGCTACATACAAATCATTGCTCTTGTAATACAATATCTTATGTTCGACTACAGCTTTGAGATCTGCATACATGTGTGGCAAATGGAGTTATAGAAATGTTGCTAGTTTTAAAGTTTATGGTCCATGAGCAAGCAAATTGCAACTTGGTATCTCACATGTAAATGTAAATAGACTAGATTGATGAGGTTGTGTTCCTCCTGAGATAAATCTTCAGGGTAGTTGATATTCATCTTGGTTGTTCTGTCAGACTGCCCTTTAGGAAGGGTTGTGAATTTGAATTTCCACATAGAATGCGTTTAGTATTTGGTTCACTGTTTTACCATTATATGTGTAACACAGGGTCACCGGAGTTACAGCTGCTACGTTGTCTGCCTAATCATTGAATTGCTGCAATAGCCACATAATCCACCATCTACTGCATAATTTGCACATTTCATCCAAAAATTGTTTGTAGGACAAAAGATACCAAAAACACCAGAATACAGATCTGTACAAAGGCATACACTTTGTAAAAAATTAACTGATGACATTTTTATTGCTATTTGCGGGTGTTACACTGATCTAATGAGGTATATTTTTGCAAAAACAGAATTATTGGTGGTTAAATGGATACAATAACTACATAATTCTGTAACAGTTGTGTGTTTTTTAAACCCTGTCACACAGTTTGGCACTTTATTGGTGCATAATTTCAGTGGCACTGATAATATACATATTTGTATTTTTTCACATATGTATTAGTTCTGTGTGAATTAAAGTAGTTTTCCTTTTTATAAGTAAAGGTACTTACAGGCCCATGATTTATTGAATGCTATTATGTGTTTCCAGCCTACATCGGCTTGCTGAGGGAACCTTGCACTGCTCTGCTGAAAAGCTTTCAATTTGGGGAGGCATCAGTATCAGTACTGCTGGACACCAGGGACGGACTGGCCGTAGCGGGCACCAGACGTTTCCCCGGTGGGCCGGAGGGGTGGGGCCGGTTTTGTATCCGCGGGGGCTGGCTTTGTTACGGGTGACCGGTTTTGCAGCAGTGCTGCAATATCAGACCCCTGTAACAAAAGCGGGAGCAGTGCTTCTCACTAGCACACCCCCTCCCCGGTCTCCCACGCCAGTCGAGCAGCAATCTGCCAGGGCTGGTTGTTGTTCCCAGTCGCGATCCGGCACTGCTGGACACCAGTGGTAAATTACCTCTATCTAATTGGAGCACAGTTATACCTGGAAAATCTTGCCCCCTTACCTCTGAAACAGTCCCCATGAGCAGCATGTTTACTGATACCACAGAGGAGATAGAGAGAAAATCGAAGTCCAGGCATCTGTCTACTGATGCGTCCCAAATGCTTGATAGCTGCAAAGGTAGAGGTAGGCATACAAGAAAGAATATACAAACACTGCCACCAGGAAGGTTCTTTGAAAGAGAATCACATATAGCATCAGCCCAGATGAGAGCAGGATTGCTGAATGGTAAACTGCCTAGTTTTGATTCAACTTGAAGCCTCTCTTACTCCTCTTTTCTCCCTTTTCTGACTATGCTACGGGTCAAAGTGTGATGGTGAAACATAAGTCCTAGTTCTCAAAACTAGTGCACAGAATTAAGCACTGCTCCAGGCAGTTTCTTCTGTCCATAACCCACCACACCTTCACTAATTCCAGCTAAGGACATATTCCCATTCTTGCCCTGGCACGCCTAGCACCTACAACCGCAGAACAACTTCACCAGTTAGTAGAAGCCAACATTCAGTCTAGTCCTTGACAGACGGATTATTTCTTCTTTTTATTATAAAAGCAAAGCAACATCCATCCATTATTACAAGATATACCAGAATGCATTCGGATAAAATTACAGTTAAATAAACTAGCAGCATTCAGATATTTACTAGCAATAAAATGCCCTATATAGACAAATCTTCTGTTCAATGTATTGTTTAAAGTTAACGTCTATGCAACCATCCAATGGTGCTCAGAATGTATAAAACTTCTTCTGCCTAGATCACACTTTACCTTAAATAAACTGTTGTGTGGCCCGAGCAGTGTCAGTGCACACCTGTCCTAAAAAAAGAAGTTTAGAAAAAACTGTAGTATCTCTTAATCTGGTGTTCAGCAAAGGGAGGGAGCTGCCACTCAAATGTTCTACAGCTTGGGAAAAGAAATCCCCAAAGCTTTGAATACAGTGGTAAGCACATCCAAATATAACATCAGAGTCTTCATAGTCCGTAAAGCCAAATCCTATTTTATTCACAAGTTCTCTCATGGAGCATGTTCTAGCCAGCCAACACGTTTCATCACTTTGTAGTAAACAAAGGACTGTCGGTGCTTCTCTGCATTTAGTGTATGCCATAATTAGAAGCTCTTCTTTTCAGGTGCATGGTAGGAAATCAGGTATGGCTGGCATACTCTGGAAACCTCCATACCTACACAAGTGACTGGATACTGTTTCAGCTCTTTTACCTAGCAGACCATTGCACTACTTGACTTAACATTTCCCCAGAACTTGATTTCTAGCATACCCCTGAAATGAAGAGCTTTCAGTTAATAATTATGCCCTAATAAATAGGCACTGGCAGGTACAATGGAATTTCTTTATAATGTGGTTTCTTTCTGCGTCGGCATCTAAGGGAGCAATTCTCATTGTCTGACTTGGGCTGAAAGTAATTATTAAGGTCATAGTTATGTGGCATCACTCTTCTGTCTCTATCCTCTTCACTGAAGATGTCCGGTATGGTGACATCATCCTCTTACTGGCAGTAAGACGATTCTTCTATGATCGCAGCTGAAACATGGAGTGTTCTTCTGATTTGCAATACCCGAATTATCTACAGCAGAACAGTAGCCATGATAGAAACCAATCTCAGTGAAGTTGAGACAGTGGCCGATGAGGTGTTTGTCAAAGGCTGAGCGCTTCAGAGTTGCTTTGGTGACTGGATTACAGTTGGTGTGTGTGTGTGCTGAAAGGATGGTGTCGTAATGACGCGATGGAGCAGCAGACTAGACACTGCTTCCGGTTAGGAAAGAGGCGAAGCAGGAACCACAAGAAAACAAACAAACACAGACAGTGAGAGAGAGAGACGGACACGGGTCCGAGAAGATGTAGCTGTATGAGCTCCAAATAAAGAAGCCCCTACACTCACCTGCCAGTCTCGCAGTGTCGTTATTTCGGGACCTGAGCAGTGAGACACGACATCTGGTGACGAAGGTGGTGAGCCAGACCCAAGCGACGATGATTCGTGTGTTCCTCAATGTTCATCTGCATCCGCGAGGTGCCAGCCCTCCCTGGTCGCCTCATGGCCCGAGAGCGTTGCAACTGCTTGCCGCCTACAGTGAAGTCAGGAGCCCACCTCGGTCACACACCACAGACTACTACCAGGCGTGGCCTCAGGAGTCCACCCTGACCACGTTAGAGTGAGGCCACTGCTGGGTCCACACGGTAAGTGCACAGCACTCCTTGCTTTTTTCAAGCTTCCCACGCAGTGATCTCACTGCCTCACGAGATCTCTCAAGAGCATGACCACCTCGGAGGCCATCTTGAGGTCAGGTGAATAGGCATATGAGCTTCACAGGACCCCGCCTGGAGTCTATTTTAAAGTCAGAAACCACAATTGATACTGAAGCTGAACTGCAGCATTAGAAATAATAAGTTAAGTGGCACTGCATTTACTCTCGTCTTAAGGGATACAAACAAGCACATAAGCAACAAGCACTACACACTGCAGCACCTGCTTGCAAACAACTTACGACTGACCTAGCTTAAGGGATACCAACAAGCACATAAGCAACAAACACTACACACTGAAGCACCTGCTTGCGAATAACTTACGACTGACATGGCCGACGAACGCAATGAGAATACAATACCGAGTTCATAGTGCCATTATTGGCAACCTCTCCCCCCCTTGTCTGAGCATGCAATAAATAAATACACAAGACAACTTTGTAGTGGGAAAATATTGCTGCAGGTTTATTCCATACAGGAGTATGCAATATGTGGGTTATCTTACGGGCGATCCAAGGGCGGGGCAGCTGTGCCAACCTATGCTGCCCCCGCCCGCCTGGTGAGCCAGCACTGTGGGGCACCCCGTCAGTGCTACCTTACACGATCCTCTTCGGATCACGTGACACGTTGGTCTGTTCTACTCACGCCCTTTTCAGGGCGGAGCGTAGCAGGGCAAACCCCCGGTTGGTCAGGCCCCCAACCGCCCAAAGGACTAACGGGGCGCCGTCGCGGTTTTCCCGGAACCTGCCCTGAGGCTCCCGGTCTTTGGCCCTGGCACCCCTACTGTGCCGTGCAGAGGTACCCTTACTGTACCGGTCTGCCGCAGAGGTACCCTTACTGTACCAGTCTGCTTCCAGATCGCCCTGTAACTCCGCCTGCAACACAAAAGGAAAACATTAAAACATTCAGGATACCCTGACCCCCAGCCAGGACGCCGGGTAAGAGGTGGGGCGGGAGACGGCGTGGCTGGGCAAAAGAGACCGCCAGGAGGGGCAGGGGAGGCATATAAGCCCTCCCACCCTCCCCGGCGCACAGGAAGGACGTCACGGAGGCGCCCGGCCGAGGGCTCGCAGACCCCTCAGAGCACTAGAGCGGGTGGGTGGTGCCAAGATGGCACTAAAGGGCCGCCCTGCTGAGGTGGCCGCCTGCGGGGGCCGCGGACAGCCACATAGTGCCATTATTGGCAACCTCTCCCCCCTTGTCTGAGCATGCAATAAATAAATACACAAGACAACTTTGTAGTGGGAAAATATTGCTGCAGGTTTATTCCATACAGGAGTATGCAATATGTGGGTTATCTTACGGGCGATCCAAGGGCGGGGCAGCTGTGCCAACCTATGCTGCCCCCGCCCGCCTGGTGAGCCAGCACTGTGGGGCACCCCGTCAGTGCTACCTTACACGATCCTCTTCGGATCACGTGACACGTTGGTCTGTTCTACTCACGCCCTTTTCAGGGCGGAGCGTAGCAGGGCAAACCCCGGTTGGTCAGGCCCCCAACCGCCCAAAGGACTAACGGGGCGCCGTCGCGGTTTTCCCGGAACCTGCCCTGAGGCTCCCGGTCTTTGGCCCTGGCACCCCTACTGTGCCGTGCAGAGGTACCCTTACTGTACCGGTCTGCCGCAGAGGTACCCTTACTGTACCAGTCTGCTTCCAGATCGCCCTGTAACTCCGCCACAGCCCTGGAGGCGGCCACCGTCGCAGCCAGGGCCCCCACCACTGCACCTCCTATTACCTGCAACCTGCCCTTTCCAAGCATTCCTGTAAATCCAGGAGAAACAAGTCCATCCCCACCGGGGACAAGTGGACCCCGTCCTCATCAAAGTAACCTTTAACGTTTGCCTGGATGAGCTCGTGTCTGATGGAACCCAGACCCCTCTGGTCTGCGAGCTTACGCCATGAACAGTTCCCTCTTACAGGGATGTTCAATGGCCTCCTCTGACTTAGCTACATGCCACCTTAGCGGGGGATCATCTCCGCCCATCAGGGCTTCACATTGACCCATGTAGTTGCTGAACTCACCAAACAGCGCATTTCCACATGTGACCGCTCATTTCCAGGCCTCCTGCAAATCTAAGGGAAGAGATCACTCCCTACTGATGATAGATGAACACCATCTCTATCACATTAGCCCTTGACATTCGCCTGGGTCAGCTAGTGTCTGAAGAAACCAAAGACTCTTCTGTCCTGTGAACCTGTGCCAAGAACTATTCACCCTCCTGCGGGAAAGTTCCTCTGCCTTACATGACCTAGCCCCGTGCCAACTCCGGGCGGGACGGTTTCCAACACCAAAGCTCACATTGCCCCATCTATTTGCTGATCCCACCTAGCTGCCGTCATTCTAGCACCTATGTGCCTGATCCCCTGTGTCCCCCATCTATGGGACAGCAGCCCCCTTGTTGGGTAACCGCTCCCACCCCCGCCTGCCTTGGCTGTTTGGGCGAGGAGGATTATGCTTAACCTTTGCAGTCCCTTTGCTTTCTACATCATGACGCACAGGAATGTTCATAACTAGCAATATGTGACAATGATCAAGGGTGCCTGCCTGCCCATGCCAATGCACCCTTATTCCTTATGGGAATTCCGCCAGCTCAGCTTCCTTTGTGGGGAAACCCCTGGGCATACCAGCTAAGAGAATCTGTGTGATTCAACGCACTGACCGGTATGGTGCCTAACATTAAGCATTGTCCAAGTCCTACCAACCCCCTCCTAGAATATTCCCGGCCAGGGGGACAGGGGCGTTCCCACCCCATGGGTGGAAAATTACCTGCTCTGCTAAATTTTAATCATTGTTGATCACTGGACGTGCCAAATGTTCTTTTACATAGTAGCCTTTTGTGCTTGACACCTTGTTTCCCCCTATCTCGGAACGGCAGCACACTATGTTGGCTGTCAGCGTCATCACCCAGCGAGGCTACCATAGCTAACCGGGCGGGCATCGCTTACTGCAGGAACTTGTCACCTACCCTAGGTTCTGGGTGCACTTACTTCCCCCGTTGACCAGACGGTTGCACAAACCCCTTTGTTTGCTAAACCCTGGTGAACACCTTAATGGTATCGAAGTTGGTTTGAAACAATACATGTCTTGTGCCCACTATTGGAGACACCTCGCCCTTTCGTGTAATTACAATTTAAGCAGCGCACCCCGCTTGCATAACTGCCGTCGGATAACAGATGCGCAGTACCTACTGTCCATTGCCGACCCTGGCTGCTTTAAAACCTGCCAAAGTAACGGAAACCAAGATTCCCAGTTTCCTGTTTAGCTGCAGTACACCTTCAGTGGGTAGGCTAGGAGATACCACAACCACATTGGTCATGCGAACCTTAAGTACACAATTTCCGCCTGTGCGCACCTCAAAATGAGACAGGCCCCACATCGCTGTAGGCCAGAGACACACATATATGTGTTGTGCCCACTATTGGAGACAACTCACCTCTTCTTGGAGTGACAACTACCCAGGTGCCTACACAACTCACCCAACAGGCAAGTTGGCCCAGACTACCTTGTGTTCTGGTGCCAGGTTTGGAAAGCGCCTAGCCTACACTTGCTGCCCCCTGGGAGCCATACAATGCCCGTGCTCTGGCCGCGACGCGGCGATGCCCTAGTGTCGCATTGAACCCCATGTCAAATAAGAGTGCCACTCCAACTACTTAAACCTACCCCTTGACCATGGGCGGAGTCTAGCTCTCCCCAAACTTTTGCTGGCTTACCCGCGGGCAAGCCTCCTGTTTCGTTCAATTTAGTAATTCATGGCACTGACCCACAAGGGCCTAATCTGGGCTGTGTAAATGCGGCCCAGGGAGACCTCAAACACTCGGCTTGGTGTGGATGGGTGCTAACCATACCTGGCTGAAGTGCAATCCCTTTGACAATCACTCCTGACAAGATGTGCCAATGCAGGTAGAAGCAAGAGTTATCCAGCCCTTCCTGTCCCCGTTATCTGAGTAACTTAGTGAAAGATGCCCATTTGAGCTGGCAGCGGAAACTGTTACTTACGCCTGCAAATGCTCTGCTCAGAGCAGCCCGCCAGACAATGGCTTCCATTGAAAGGCGGTGCCAACAGACATCCAAGCACTTAAGGCGGTACCTCTAAGTAGGGCTCTAATCTAACAAGCGCCCCGTGCATCGGATACCGCCTCTGGCTGTAAGCCGCTCAGTGCTACTGATGCCTTGGCGCTTCCTGACCCACAGCCAGCTCACCCTGATACAATCCGCTCGTGCCTGGGACTCAACAGTGCGGTGAAAGCACGAGACATCCTAGCCTGACCTTAGCTCTTCACCAGGCTCCCACACAAGAGTCATCCCCAACCTTGTGGCCTAAAACATTCGCCCTGTGGGGCGGTTGCGAATGGACTGCAAACAACTCCTAGGCATTCTCTACTCATGTTGAGATGGAGTTACTGGTAGGCTAGGGTATGCGCCTAAGCCTGGCCGAACCCACCCCTCTAGTCAGGAGAAGGAGGTGCACACTTAGGCTTTCTCCTGCCCACCCCCTAGGTGGCTAGGCAGAGACATTGGCTTATCCCAGAGGCAGTGTAAATTTAATGTGCCAACCGCACTCCCACAGTGGCACACTACAGCAGAGACTCCATACTGGGTTATTTTAATTACCCTTCGTATCGGCCACCCAAGAGAGACTTAGTACCATCTGCCCCTATTACCCTGTGCTACCAAACCTCCTCATGACATCACAGGGAATACATAACTCCTAGGTCAATCGGGCCACCGTCCTACAGCTCAGTTAGCACTACCCCGTAGTTGCTGGCAGGAACTGTATTTAGCATAACACAGCCCGAGTAAATGAAAATTGTACTTTCCCACCCTTGGGCTGGTAACCGACGGCCAAAAGACAGAACCTGGTCATGAGATCCCAGTTTCCTAGAGTAAAACAATAATTATCCTGCACCATTAAAAATTGTGTTACTTGCACCCATGCCCTAGCCACCTGTTGCTACAGTGGTCAGCCACCCCCTGGAGGCAGTGGTCGTTCCAACTCTCCTCCGAATTTCTCAGCTATAGCGGCTCCAGATAATCTCAGGTGTGAAAAAAGTCTTTCTAACGTAGCCAACCGACGGTTTATATGGTATGACCCAACCAAGGCTGAAGCAATAGGAGCATGAGACCTTAAGCAACGGGTGTCTTTGTGACTGGAAACATTAATTAGCCACGCAAAGAACCATGGACATCCCCTAAATGCGAGCCACCAGATCGTCAAAGAAATATTGATGGATTTGAGACCTATGAGCCATCCAAACTACCGAATTAAAATTGGCAAGAATAGTTCTTTGAAAGCAAAGCATTGAAAGACCCGCTCAAAGTCAAAGGACATATCAAAGCGCCTTGGTCTACTTTGCTGAGAAGGAAGGAGCAATGCCCATTATTGGTATTAGTGAATGAAGGCATTATTCATTCATGTACCCCAAAGTGGGGAACCCTGCCCCCAAGTGGCCTTCCCACTTTGTGGCACCCTGGCAGTATGAATTGGTTTAGCGCACCAATCATCAACCCCAAACTGATATACTGTTTTGCCCCACCCAGGGCACCCTATCCGGTTGCCGCCAAGGCAGACACCGCGACGCCAGCTGAAGGCAGATCCGGTCCTCCATTCATAGCGTTAATCTAACGCGCATTGATAATTTACAAAATAAGTACCCAAATGTAACGTGTATGTAAATGCCAAGGGATTGAAACGCTATACATGAGCGCCAGTTACATTACATATTCAGCACAATTATCCTAATGTGCCACCTGACCGCTTAAAGGTAATTAGTGTGCTGCGTAATTATTAGTCAATAATTCTAAAGATGCCATGACAGCGCCGTTTTCCTTGCACAGTGATGTGCACAAGCCCCCTCGCATAGATCGATCCAGAGATGTTATAGGAAAACTATGTATGAAACAACAATGCTGTTTACTCACACATTACCTCTGCATTATTCACAAGGGATACAGGTCCAACACATGTCTAATGAATCAGGCCCGCACCATGGAACATGGTTTCCTTGCCAAGTTCTCCGACCCTTATTGCCCCCTTGTAAGGCGTGCCAAGCTGTCTGCACCAGAGGGACCAACACTTGGTGTTCCGTCCCAAACTGGACACTTTGGCCCTTGGGCATGGACCGCACTGCCATACTTACTACTTGTACCGAGGTTTACGCTGCCTGGCAGATTGGGTGCATTTTAGTGCTCACTCATCGAGCACAGTCCACCACCAATAAAAGCGGCACCCTCTGGGCACACCGGCGGTCTCCCCAGGCAAGTGCACCGCCCGCTACGCCAGGGGCACACGGCCCCCAGACAAGCACACATCATATCCAGTATGGGCTCCTGGATGAAAAACAGGTCAGCACGGTAACTGGTTAAAGGCCCAATTAAACCTTGCATCCAAATTGCATCCACAGCCGAAGGCCGATCCTCGCAGTCTCTCCCATGCGAAACAATGAATTAGAAACTGCCAACTCCCCCAAAGGACACATTCTTTTTTGGTGGGCACGGTATTAAGTCATTTGCCCCGAATCCCAGGATGCTGAGTCAAGGTCGTAAGGCCACATCCTCTGGCAGAAGTGCCATGCAAGATGGCCGCACCACCTCCGGGTGCCACCAGTGCACCCTCAACCCGTGCTGCACCCAAAGCCGCCATCCACGTGGTAGACCCAAGGCTGCCACTGAAATTCCTGCCCGCAGTATCTGGACAACTCACTAACCAACTACAAACAAAACCACCCCCGCATAAAACGACAGTGCAACCCAAAGGTGTCTGTCGATCCCCCGACACACACACCCATCATAGCAATCACAATGGAATACGGCACCAAACAGGTCCAGCTCACGATGGAAGTGAGCCCATCTCACAGCACAGACTCCGAAAGGACAATGCCATGCTTTGGACCAATCAGAGCGGAGGCACACAAATGAAAGATGGCTGACCGAACAGTGGTCACACCATGCAGGGGCAAATAGCCTCCCTTGCACAGCAATCGTGGCTCAATCTCTGTCTCTGGCCCAATCTAAGACGCACGTTCGCCCAGTCCTGTGACTCGGCTGCTAAAACAGAACGGCAAAATTTGGACACATGCGTGCCAAAAGGCACCTCTGTAGTACATCCAGACGCGAGGGGAAGCGGTCCAACTCAAAAACACACCATGCTCATTGGCGCAAACCCCAACAGACCCCGGCTCCCGTGCGCTCTCATCGGAAGTTGCCGGACGACTCATTTCCAAAACATGTACGAGCAATGCACAAAGATGCCCTGTTTGGTGCTTCCGTTCGAAACGCTCCATTCCCAAACTCAAGAAACTACCCTTTCCAACATTCGTTGGCTCCTCAATACAGGCCTACATATGCTATGCTTGAGCTTGTCCACGCGCCAGGTCTGTACTCCTGGAGCCAGAAAGGCACCGATGCCTGGGACAGGAAACACGAACATCAACACAAATGCCCTCAATGACCAGGAAAACTCACCCCGACCAACCCGGATGACGCGATGTTTGAATCACAGGGGAAGACGCCAATTGGAACACTTGACACCGACCCCCAGTCCGAGAACGGCCACACGGCCCGCACAAGCCTGCCCCGCGGGGCGATCCAACGGCAGTGCACGCAGGGAAAGGTTCCAACATGTGCATACCTTGCCCATGGCCCCCCCACAACATAAAGTACCCCAGGCCTGCAGGATGGTGCAAACAAGATATTGTCGAGCTGCGGCAGCCACTCCTCATTCCGCAGTATAATGACGAGTGCCGCAGTACGAGGGGTATCACACGAACAACAAACAGAATGTGACCCCCGCCCGTCTAACTAGCCCTGAGCCAGCATGCCGCTCGCGGCGCGTCCTAAAGCTGCACATCTCTGGCAGGGGACAAGACCCACACCGGGGCACCAAGCGGAGGGGGGTAGGTAGGCCGACTCACGCTCACACCGATGCGCCCACCGCAACTCAAGATGAATGTTGTTCTGACCCTAACGGTCAGGCCCATTGAGCTTCCTCCTGCCCCATGCAGCGTTGGCGCTGGAACCCTCATGGGGAACACCATCGGGTCACTACCGGGATCTCCTGCGCCACACCACCACGGTCAACAAACCACAGCCTCACATGAAGGCATAGGAGCGCTCCACACGAGCACCGCATCTACATTACCCTTCAGGCGCCGGGAGCTTATGTGTTTTGCCGAGGATCACAGGATGCGAACGCGACCCCGAGGCTCGAAACCTGCTGCTTCCCCCTGCTACACAACACACCGCCTGGCCAAAAGGCTCGACATCCAGGCCCCTGACCCCCCCGCCCAGGTCACCCGTGCGACCAGGCTCCAACACGCGGTTGGAGCCACAGATCTAAAGGAAAGCCCAGGGAGGGGGTGGGGGGGACTACAGCGCCAACACACTCATGGGATACAAAACCGGACTCCAGACCACGAACGACGGCGTCCTGGACGGCGTGTCCGACCCCCCTAGTGGGCCCCCGCTGACGCCATATACAACAAACAAGGAGTCTGCCGCCTCTAAGAGCTCCCTGCCACACCGGAGTGCGGGGAGTCATATCGAAGCCCAAGGCTGTGAGAGGCAGGGGCAAAACACACCAACCCCGACTCACCTTGCCAAACCCGACTAGGCGGCGCGACGATGACCCCGGCGAGCCTGGACAACGTTTCCAGTGCGGGGGTGGGACCGCAACAACGCCGGCCGACGCGAGACAACCAGTCAAGATGGCGTGGCTGGGCAAAAGAGACCGCCAGGAGGGGCAGGGGAGGCATATAAGCCCTCCCACCCTCCCCGGCGCACAGGAAGGACGTCACGGAGGCGCCCGGCCGAGGGCTCGCAGACCCCTCAGAGCACTAGAGCGGGTGGGTGGTGCCAAGATGGCACTAAAGGGCCGCCCTGCTGAGGTGGCCCCCTGCGGGGGCCGCGGACAGCCACATTTTTCCGGCGCCCTCTACCCTTTGATCTCTCTGACTCTCAAAGGAAGAGTGCTCGGTGGGAGAAATGGATCAGGCGCTTCGAACACTATCTGTGCACCACCTGCAAAAATAGAAGGATGAACAGGCCAGGGATCTGCTCCTAAACCTTGTCGAGGACGAGGTAGAAGATCTGCTCGTAACATTCCTGCATAAGCCTATAACTACTTACAACTGCATAATAAAATGCCTTACAGACAGTTTCGACCCCCACAGAATGTCGATTTCGAACAGTACCTGTTCAATACGGTGTGCCAAAGAGCTGATGAGTCCCTCAACGATTTTGTGACCCGTCTGCGCAAACTAGTGACCTACTGTGAGTTTGACAAATTTGATAACGAGGCACAATTAGGCTGTGCATCATTGGAGGATGTCACTCCACTGGGTTCCTCACAAAAAAATACTAAAAGAAACATACATGGATGGCAAGATACTAGCTTTGCCCAGGACAGATGCCAGGGCCTCATCGCACGCCATCCATATGGAAAATGGGAGAACAAACAATAGAACAAGCTCATCGCATGGCCGGGGGCAACGGCAGACGTGACAAGTCAATACCGCCTCCACACCAACCGGAGAGAGAAGGCTACTGCTGCGGACTGGAGTACCCGCATGTCAGCGCCTGCCCAGCCATGGGACAGAAGTGCTGAAAATGCAACAGAAACAATCACTTTGCGAGTGTCTGCAAGGGCGGACACGTCAAGTTGGAGGGAGGGCGATCTGCCAGGCCACGAACGATGTCGACTCGCTACACAAGGCACATGGAAGCACGCAACAGCAGCCTGTCCACAGACTCTGACTCTGCTTCTGCACGAGGGACCACTGAACTCCTCAACCTCATGATGGATGCCCCGGCACCAGAGATACCCTCAGAGCATATCCAGCTAGTGGACGAACGGCAGATTAAGAAGACGGCCACAGTGAATCTCCAAGTAGGGAATCACACAACGAGATTTGCACTGGACAGCGAAGCCACATGTAACGTGTGTGTCAGAATATGACAAAATGAAACCTAAACCTCCGTTGGTGCCCTCCACTGTCGATGTTTTCACATGGAGAGCGAAACACCCCATTATGAACATGGGAAAATTTAAGGAGTTACTCTCATACAATGGAACGTTGGTGCAAGAATAGGTGCACGTCCTCAAAGGAGACATACTAGCACCGTGTTTACTGTGCAATGTCACAGCTCAACTGATGGGTCTCTTGGGCATGACATATCACATGTCTGAGCACCACAGCATCTTGAAAGAGTAACCAACGCTCTTCAAATGGCTTGGAAAGATGAAGGACATGTAAGTCACCCTTCACATCCATGAAGCAGTCAAACCAGTAGCACAGAATCACCTCAGAGTTCCAGTACACCTCCAGCACCAGGTAGAGGAAGAACTCAAGAGCCTATTAGCACAAGATATCATTGAGCCCACTGAAGGGCCCCCCATCATAGCAGTGACGAAGAAAAACACAAAACATTTGCATCTGCATCAACATGCGTATACCGAACACAGCCATCGAAAGGGAATGGCACCCAGGCCCTCAACTGAATGACAAGATCAGCTGCCTCAGTGGAGCCTGTCGGTTCTCCAAGTTAGACCTATTCAAAGGCTATCACCAGCTGGGACTTGACCCACAGTCATGGTACATTACAGCATTCTCCACCCACCTGGGGCTGTTCCGCTACAAGCACTTAAGCATTGGTGGTGTCATTTGCAGCAAATATTCCAAGAGATGGTATGGAGGGTGATAAGGCCCATAAAGAACTGTCTAAACTACAGCACCAACATTCTGGTCTTTGGGTGCACGAATAAAGAGCACGACAAGGCACTGAAGGAGGTATGCAGTCTGCCGGAAAAAGCTGGACTGATGCTGAATGCAAACAAATGTGAGCTAGGAAAGGGAGAACTCACCTTTTTTGGGCACATCTCCAGAAGGGGATGTGGCCAGATCCAAGCAAAGTCGCAACACTGCACTAACCACAGCCCTCAGCAGACGGTGCAGAAATGCGGTCATTCCTCAGACTGGCAAGGTACTGGGCTTGCTACATCAAAGACTTTGCCACAGTGAGCAGCCATCTGAGAACTTACCAAACAAGGACAACAGTTCCTATATAAATCGTAGTGTGGCAAGGCATTCGAGGCCAGTCATTCAGTAGGCGGTCACAGCCATGGATTATCTTCCCTACTGCAGCAAGTCTCTGTGCACTGAGCTCATGGTGGATGCCAGCCCGGTGGGACTAGGAGCCCTTCTCGCCCAAAACAAGCCTGGACGAGACTCACAGAGGCGCATTCTTGTGTTTGCAAGCAGAACCCTGATGGACGTAGATATGGCATACTGTCAATCAGAGAAAGAGAGCTTAGCAGTGGTGTGGGCGTGTGAGTATTACCACATGTTCATTTGTGGGAAGCCATTCACCATCGTGACAGACCACCAAGCACTGGTCATGATATACTGCAACCCAAATGCCAAAATTTCACTGTGCATTGAGGGGTGGGGGAAACGTTTGATGGACTACGACTTCAAAATTGTCAACAAACCAGGGAAGGAGCACACCCTGCCAACTACATGTCACGGCACCCCATGCCGAGTGCAACACAGACATTCTCAATAGCGGAAGAATACCTAAATTTTGTGCTGAAACAAAACACACCTGATCCAATCACGATGAAGGAACTGGTACAAGAAACAATGGCTGATGTCACCCTGGAAGCAGTCAAAAGAATTGTACAGCAACAGAGGTGGAGGCATGTGAACAATGACAGCCCAGTCAGTGCAGGGGTCAGGAGAGAGGAGATGCTCGCACTCAAATAAGTGCAGAAAGAATTGTCTGAAATGGATCAGGGGATACTTCTTCGAGGTACCAGTATAGTCATACCGCAGACTCTTCGACGGCAAATGGTCAGCCTTGCACGTGAGAGCCACAGGGGAATGGAGGCATCAAAGAAAATGCTGAAAGGAAAAACTATGGTTCCTGGGCCTTGATCGTGGAGGACATGATCATAAACTGTCACCTCCGTCATATCATAGGAAGACCATTCAAGCCAGAGCAACTGCGCATGTCTGACCTCCCTGATGCTGTGTGGTCGTCACTGGCCGCATACTTCTATGGGCCATTGGACACTGGCAGATACCTACTAGTCATCATGGATGAGTACTCTCGCTTACCCATAGTACGCCAAGTATCGTCAACATCGGCAGCTGCCACACTGCCAATTATGGACAACATATTTGCAGCCTGGGGCGCCCCTCTAGCACTCAAAACAGACAATGGACCCCCTTTCTCAGGGGGAGAATTTCAAAAGTTCATGGCCTACCTGGGAATACATCATTGTAAAATAACGCCCCTTATGGCCTCAAGCCAACAGCATGGTGTAATGTTTCATGGGCAACATCAAAAAAGCAGTACAACAAGCCAAGCTGGCTCAGATTTCAGTAGGCAAAGTACTTAGAGACTATCACAACACCCCACATAGCTCCACGGGGCGATGCCTGTCAGAACTGGTATTGGGGAGAACTAGCAGCACCCCTCTGCCTCAGCTGGAAGATAAGGCCCCGCCAGAGCACAGGAGATCACTGCACGTGACCACGAGGCCAAGGGGAAAATGAAAAGACCAGCTGATGCACAACGTCGCGAAACAACTTCTGAATTAAAGCCTGGGGATCTGGTCCTTGTGCGACAACGTCAAACGCGAAAGTCAGATAGCCTCTTTACTAGTCAGTCAGCTGAGGATAACTAACGTCAAAGGGCCAATGATTACAGCAGCAGCAGGATCTCACTCCATCACCAGGAACAGCTCTCACTTCAAAGAGTTCAGAGTGTCTGATGACTGAGATGGAAGCGCAGGTGTCCAACAGAGGTCTCTGAGCGACGCCACAGATGAGTTCCACGAGTCAACTCCTCTCAGTGGTGATGGATCTCTCCATGCTGAGGCTGTGTGGGAAGAGCGAGGCTTTCAGCGACCCTGTCGAAAATAAAGCCTGTGCTCCCTAAGAGTATCTTGGAATCCCAAATGACTGATTGAAGGGCTGTGATGTTTGACCAATGGAAGAACCATTTTGCATGATTATGAACAACAGTTGCTCTTGATAGCAGCTATTGCCTATTTCCATCTCTCTCTCTTTTTTTCTCTCTCTCTCGTTCTTTATTTTCAGGGGGATGTGCTAATTTTGTCAACAGGGGAGGAGATGTCGTAATGATGCAATGGAGTGGGGCACTAGCACCTCACTTGCACCAGACTGCAGGGGACTGGACGCCACTTCCGGTCAGGAAAGGGGCAAGGCAGGAACCACAAACACACATGGTCGAACAAGGGGCAGGGAAGACGTGGCTTTATGAGCTCCGAAGAAACTGCTACACTCACCTGCCCGCCTCTCAGTGTCGTTATTTCAGGACCTGGGCAGTGGGACATGACAGATGCCCAGGAAAATATTGTGTGATGCTGGAATGATTGTCTACAATTGGCATTCTGACACAACAATGGAAATAATTGATATGGCACTGTTGCTTGGAGTCGAAAGATAATTAGTTGAGGAAACCACACGGACTTGGATGTTGACTGAGGAACTGTGTATGATTGGTGGGGTAGTTGGTGGGGTCTAAGCAAGAGAAAAGTTTGTAGACCCGTTACTTTCTGTAGTGCTCTTTCTGGTAGATACTTCTAACTGCAGACTCTTCACCTTTAGAATATTCCCCAGGCGCAAGACCTGCTCTGGAAACATTTCAGCACTTCTCCTCTGTGCTGCTAAGTGACGCCCTGTGGCTCTGCACTGGCTCAGTACCACCCTGAAAGCGAAGGAGTGGAGTAGCAAATATTCCCCGACCCTACATGCTGGTGTCCGTTTATTGCTCCAGTGTTCCGATTCTGAACTAGGGATCTTTTTAGATGTTAAAAAGAGGCCACTCCACAGAACGTGGCGGGGGGGGCAGTTAAATAGAGTATCCACCAGAAAGAGCTTTACCAAAAGTAAATAACTTTTTTCTGATGGATACTTCTAACAGCAGATTTCTCGCCTTTAAAATAGATACCAAAGCAGTACCTCCCAAGGTGGAGGGTCTGTGGAGTAGACTCAGACCAAAATGTCATGCAGGACCAAAAGGGCAAAATGTCCTTCTTATAAAACCTTGTCTTCAAGGCAGTAGTGCTTCCTGAACGTGTGCACTGACATTCAAGTCGCAGCCTGGCAAATGTTAAGGACAGGCACTGTCTGGCATAAATGGACTTTGTAAACGGACGCCTGGCAGAAAGGATGAAATTCACAACCTCAGGTGGTAGATCGAATGTAGTCAACTTATACCGCTGATTTTCCACAATGGAGGTGTAGAGTGCACATGTTCAGGTGTAGAACCCTGCAATGCTGTTGCAACAGAAGATTCTGCTGAAGTGGCAATTTAATTGGGGGACAGATACTCATGCCCAGAGGTTCAGGGTACCACATTCTCCTGGCCCAATCAGGAGCTCCTAGAATGACTTATGCTTGGTCATTCCTGATCTTCTTCAGAACTCAGAGCAGGAGGCAGAGGTGGGAAGGCACACAGGAGTCTGTGCTCCAATCCAGCACGTATGTGTCCCCTAGCAAGAGTTTTCACTTGAGCCCCAACATGCAAGAGTTCTGAAACTGCACATCCTGGACAGTGACAAAAATATATATCCAGGGTCCCTGTATCACCTGGGCATGCAGACATCTTTTATGATCCACCAAGCATCCCTGGGCTGAGCTTGACCACACTGGCATTCAAAGATCTCGCTATGTGGATCACAATCACAGAGATGCCCTGATGCTCCAGCCAACCCCAGTGGTGTAGAGCCTCTTGGCACAGGAGCCAAGGCCCCACACTGCCCTGCTTGTTGCAGTACCAACTAGTGATGGTGCTGTGGGTAAAAACATGTATCAGCCTTTCCTTGAAGGATGGCATGAAGGCTTTCAGCACCAGACGAATGGCCCGGAACTCAAACAGATTGCTGTGAAGTCAGGTTTCCACTGGAGACCAGAGTCCTCTGACCTCTACCTCCCGCAGATGTTCTCTCCAACCCAGTGGGGGCAGAACTAAATAAACTAACATCAGCACAAAGGGGTGACGCTCATTAGCAGCATCACTCCATCACATCTGGTGCAGAGCCACGCAGGAGTACTTCTAAAAAGTTTCGGAATTTAGTCTGCCACCAGGGGAATATTCTGAAGGTGAGGAATCTGTAGTGAGAAGTATTTATCAGAAAAGGGATTTGAGGACAGCAAGTATAACATCTACCATCAGGACGCAGACACTAGCCACAGAAATCATTAGGTGGATGAGTCTATGAAGATGCTGTTGAGATGAAAGTCACAGGGGTGCTGCGTTAAGTCACTGCAGCCAAGGAGCTGGGTGGAAAACCAGGAGCCTGCCTGCATTGCAGAAGAGGGTGGAGAGTGTTTTTTGGTTAACCCATATGTAGCCTCTGAGGAAAACTTGTTTGTATATTCATAAGCTGTAGTTTATGCTTGTTGGTATGCATTTGTGAGATATGTGCCCATTTAAAACCCAATAAAATCTGAGAGACAAATTCCAACTCTCTTTCATGGTCTCTGGGTCTTTTTCTGTATTTTGTTCTGCCACAAAAAAACATATCAACAACATGTGAGGATCATCAGCAAAGACTTCACATGTACAGCAGGCCTGAAAAAGGCACTTCTTTGTAGCTTAAGCTATCTCTGTTATCTTTGCTGGGGTCACCCTAGGCTCAAAACCTTTGATAAAAAACAGCAAAAAAGCAACCCTCTCAAACTGAAAGTCCTACAACTATATCCTTAAAATAACAAGCAACACCTATGTAGGTGCCCCTCATGCCTGCTGACGTCAGTAGTGTGCAGTTTCCTAGGCTTGGATCTTATTAATGGAAAGAGTCCAATCACAAAACGGGGAGAAAGAGAGGGTCCGTGAAGAATTTGCCACTAACATCTCTACCACAAACAGCGTTACTGAAGGTAAGTAAGTTGTTATTTCGATAGAGACTTCTGAGCTGCATATTCCTCACATTCTGAATAGATACCAAAGCAGTGCCTAATCAGAATTGGGTCTGTGAATGGACTCAAACTAGAAAGTCCTGCAAGACTGAGAAGGCAAAATGTCCCTCCCCGCGAACTTGACCGTTCAGACAATAGTGCTTCATGAACTATTGTCCAGGACAAGGACTTCACATGCCAAGGCAGTGGTAGAAGCTTTGGCCTGGTAGAATGAGCATGAAGTCCTTTGGGGGCCGTTTAGCCAATGCATAGCAGATCTCAATGCAAAGCACAATTCCGGAGGGGATGGTTCTCTTCTGCACTGCCTTGTCTTTTGTCACTCCAGAAAACCCCACAAAGAGCTGATCATCCACCTGGTGTTCTTTGGTATGATCAATGTAAAAGCTTACAACTCTCTTAGGGTCAAAATGGTGGAGTCTCTCCTCCTCCTCAAAGGGGTAAAGCAGAGTTTAGAACGCCGGCAGGCTGGTGTTTTGACTGACACAAAACAGCATCACAACTTTAGGCAAGAAGGATGCCCATGTCCGCAAAACCAGCTTGTCTGGGAAGAAGGTGGTGCACGGCGGGTTGACAGAGAACTTGAAGCTCACTCACATGCCACACCAATGTTATGGCAAGAAGGAACATTGTCTTGAGGGCAAGAAGCTGTACGAGACAACTGTGAAGCGGTTCAAAGGGAGCGCGCATCACAAATGTGAGGACCAAGCTAAGGTCCCACTGTGGCACGGCAAAGGGAGAGGAAGGAAAAAAAATTGCAAACCTTTCAAACAGTACATAACAGGAGATGTAAATAATCAGGGCTGAACCACAAAAAAGGGAGAAAGAGCCAAAAGCTACCATTTAAGTGTGCCCAAAGCAGTACCTTGCTGGACTAGAGACAAAAAAAACAACAAAGCCTCAGATAACTTTGCTTGGAAGTGTTCTATTTGCAGAGTACCACACCAATCCACAAATTTGTCCCAACAACAAGTGCATACTGTTTTTGTTGAGGAATGCCTGGCTGCCAAAAGGACATCAACCAGCACTTATTGTGCCACCCTTAGAGGCCCTGTACCTTTACACTCACACACTGCCTTTGCAGGCTGCATGTTTTGGTGCAGAACAAAGTGAAGAGTCGGCTTGGCACACATACCTGTGTGCCATGCCTACAACCCACTGCCCTGGCATAGATCAGCCACCCCTCTAGCTGGGTGCACTATGCCAGTGGTGAGGGTACAGGTGCATGAGCCCTGCACTCCTACAAGTGTCTAAGCCAATTCTTAGACATTGAAAGTGCAGTAATGCCATTAAGAGTATATGGTGCTGGGAGTTTGTCAGTACGAACTCCACAGTACCATAATGGCTTTACTGAAAACTGAGAAGTTTGGTATCAAACTTCTCAGCACATTAAACTCACACTGATGCCAGTGTGGGATTTAGTGAAAAGTGCACACAGAGAGCATCTTAGCGATGCCCCCTTAAAAATGACCTAACACTGGTGTCCAGGCTGAGTGGCTGCTCCCCAGCTGCCACCACCAGACATGTTTCTGGACCCCTGGGTCGAGAGCCTGCTGCTCTCGGGGGTCTGAAACAATGCACATCCTGGGAAGAGGTGCCAAGCATCCTCCCCAGGATGGGCAGGGTCCACGAAGGGGAAGCTTCAAAGGCTTGCCGCCTTTGTGAGCTTCCCATGCCTTTTACGGCTTCCAGCAACTGGTCACCACCGGTTCTGACCCCCACTTTGGGTGCTTTGGTTGCTTTGGGGTCTTGCACTTTTCGGAGCACGTTGCACACGGTGGCTGGTTAGTCTTGTGTTAGTTTCTATTGTCCTTTTTTTGGGAAAGGGTGGGGCACGTGATGGTGAATAATCATGCAGGTGACTTAAGTACTCGGGAGCTCACCTGGTTCCATTTAGAAACATCGAGGAACAGGGAAGTGTCCTTATGACCTATCCACGGACGGCATTCAAATTGATACTTTTACAAGCTTCTACGGCACATAGAATCTCACTGCTGAGTGCACTCTACCATACTTTGTGTGCATGCTGTAGGATTACATACACTGGGAGACCACTTCGGTGATGGGGACCTCATCTGTTATGAGACACTAATGTGCGAGTCCGAGCTTCCGCCATGACAGTTCTTTTTATACAATTCCCTGCTGGTAACGCTGACCTGACCATGAGGCGACCTAACTACTGAGCCACCGACTCACTTAGTGGTACAATACTTACAGGTTATGGGACCGGGAAGGCACTTAGCACATTGGCTGGCTGCCTCACTACAAACCCATACAGCACCTTTGCATGCAGCCTTACGTGTCCATTGGGAGGGCGATCTCGCCCGTACCCTGTACAGACAAGGAATGGGCTGCAAGCCTGGAGAGCCCCATTAATACACCACGCAATACGAGGTTTCACCTAATACAGTTTTATATTGTACACAGGGCCTATCTAACCCCCACCAAACTCAACCGTTATTTTCACAGTGTGGATGCTGCCTGTCCCCGCTGTGCCCTGGCACAATCCAACTGTTGACTGGGACGGAACGCCTCACACTACACAAAGATTCAAACAAAAAAATTGAGGACAGACAACATTTGTACCAGTGTGAGCATTTTCAATTTTTTACTTCTGGAAGAAGGTATTGACAGGGTACAGGTCTAAAATAGGATGAAGGTCTCCATCCTACTTGGGCACCAGAAAATAAAAGAACTAACATCCGCAACCATGTTCTACATGTGGTGCAGGCACCCTCTCGTTAGACCCTTCGGCCAAAAGGGCTTGCCCTCTCTGCTGCAAAATGTACAGTTAGTCCCCAGTCTGATGTTGGAGTGACAGTGGAAGCTGCGGAGCCAAGCGAATGAAAGGTAGAGCATATTCCTGTCAAACAATTTGCAGGACCGACTTGTCCGATGTTATGACCTGCCAACGGGCAAGAATTGGCTGACCCTGCCTTCCACTGTGTGGCTGTGCTCTGCTAAGGGCATGCTAAAGGGATCTGGCAGGAGGGGCTGTAGGAGAGACAGACTGGGTGGTCCATTGATTTTGACCGCAGGGGCGGTGGGGACTACTGCCTCGACCACAAACGTACTGGGCACCTTGTGAAGGTTTGATTGGCTTGAGGTATGGGACAACTCTGCCAAAGCCGTGAAAGGACCAGTAGGGCTGATGCGTTTGGCGAGGTTGGGCGAAAAAGCCCCAGAGTGGCTATGGCCCTACTGTCCTTACTCCACTTGAGAGCAGAGTTTGCCTTGAGGGAAGACTGGAGATCACCTGCCAAACCAGTAGACCGCAGCCAGAGTGGTGTTGAATAGCCCTCCTGAAGTAATCAGTGGTGTCCAAGCCACAACAAGTTGTGAACTTGACTTCATCACAACCTTCCTGTATAGCCTGTTCAAGGACAAATCGGAGATCTTCAAGAGCACCTGGAAGGACTTGAGCCACCGAGCATCAAAGGGCATGAGAACAGTGCTCCAGGAGGCAGCTGGCATTGACAGATTGAAGCACCAAGCTAGTGGAAAACAAGATTCTTTCCAAACTTCTCCACCCATTTTGACTTCTTGTCAGGGGGAGTAGTTGGGAATGTGTTTGGGTTAGTCTTGCTTGCAGATGTCTGCACCACCAAGCTTTAAGGGATGGGGTGCTGAGATAAAAATACATGTTTGCCTAGGTCAGGGGTGTGGTTTCATGCAATCTAGCAGTTAACCAGGTCGTCAGAGCAAGGTTTGGCCCATGCCCCCAAAAAAGTATCTCTAAGGGCCTTTTTAAAACGTAAATGGGGCTCAGGGGATGTTTGTCCCAGCTGAAGGACTTCTGTCAGAACACTGGTCTTGACCTTCAAGGTGGGGAGCTTGAGGTCAAGAACTTTGGCCACCTTATGCATTACCATGGGCGTAAAAAGCACACTCTTGTCTGGCAGGACCAGGGGTTGAGAGGAGCCCTGGCTCAGGGGAAGTATCAGGGACACTAGCATCTTATAATTCATACTACCTATTCTCTTTGTGGTGTGGCTTGTCAACCACACTACCCAGGTCATAATTGTTGTCCAAATCAAGCCAAAGAGGAAATGCAGATTATATGTTCTTCCTTGTGAAGACTCTGGTGGAGAAAGCAGGGTATCAACAGCGGTTGGACGCGAACTAGGTTGAGGTCAAATCGGCACCGACTCTGAGTCACAGAGCACAATAGGTACCTTGTCTTCTGGCATCGATGGTGTTGCATTGGCATCAAAGTTCTGGGAACAGACGTGGGCTGCAGCACCAGAGGTGGGGTCTGAACTGGAGCCAGAGGTGGCCCCGTGATGGGCTTGCAGTGTCCAACTATTGCAGAGGGCAAAACCACCAGCGTCAGATGAAGAGCCTTTCAGCTCGATGGGGTGTGAAGGTGCATCAGAGGGAGTCAGTAGGGATCCGAAGAGTCTGAGCACGGCCTCACAAATCTCTTTGATCTGTTTTAGAGTGTTTGATGGCCCTGGAAACTCAGGTTGTGCCGGAACAGCATAGGCTTTGAGGGCGATCGACTTGGAGAGTGGGATTGAGAAGTATGGAGAGCCCCAGCACTGTCTCAGAGTGAGAGTGGTCGGAAAGGCCAGAGTACTACTTAGATTTCTTGTTTTTTTCTTCAACTTACCAAACAACTTTGATCGAGAAAAAGACCGTCCTGTTGCAGAGTCTGCCAGTGCTTGGCGATGTGGAGTTTCAACTTGCGGTCTCGTTTGGCCTTCTGGTTCATAATTGTTTTTTGTTTAATCTGTTTTTTTGATTTTTTCCTCATCTTAACACAGAACAAAGCAGATGTATGCAGTACGGTAAAACATATTTTGACTACCGTCATTGCACATATGATACAGAGCATTTGTTGTTTTAACACTGTTAGTTCAGGTTTCTGTTTAGAACGGTACAACTCGTGTTCCACGGCTCATTGAATTCTTTTTCATTTTGCATCCTATCGGTTACCAATGGCATACTCTGTCTGTTAATTGGCCATGCATGTACCATAGTTTGAGCTGTTAACTTGGGAGGCAGACAGTAAGGTTGGGGACAACTAAAGTGTAACGAGGGTAGGGCTTAACTTAACATGGCACCTCTCGTGAGTTGGAACAATCCTCCCCTGATCTCCACAGTGGTAGGCATAAATATGCATCTACGTCACAACATGCAGGTTCTGCTTAATATGTGTACAGTGTTCACTTATTCAGATGTGTCTGTTTTGTTGTCGTGTGTGTGTGGGAGGTCACATTAATGCACGCACAGTTCCTATTTGAAGGCATATCTAGCGCTGTTGTGGGTGCAGTTTCAGGGGTTTCATTCCTTTCCTGTGGCTCCTGCAACACCCTGTCCCAGTGTGCTGCGATTGGTGTTTTGCGCAGTCCTAGCGCGTCTTCTCTACGCAGAGCAACACTTTCTGCCCTGGCCCATACCTCCAATGAGCGCCTCCAAGCAAGTGTGACCGGGGGCTCAGGGGAACGCCATCTTTTGGTATTCAACCTGATGGAGCAAGGTTTCATAAATTAAACTTGCTTGTATTCAATCCTCATCACAGTATTAATTTATTAAAACTTGTATTGTTAATACTAACCTTTGCATTCACGACACGAAAGGGAAGGAAGCTTGCCTATGTGTTTACTAAGGAATAACGCTTGTCTGTAAATCCAAAATGGCCGCTATGCGCGGGAAAACTCAGTGCGCATGTCATAACCAGATCACATGGTGTGACGTCTTTCTTTGCTTGGGGGGAAATTTCTGCTTCTGCGCAGTGTGTAGTAAAATGGCTGCTTGATGTTTTCACATGCTTCAGCTTGCTCTCATGTCATTACTAAATTGTCGTTTCCTAATGCTACTAACGCGGGATAGAATTTATAATTAAATGGGAATAGAGTAGAAAAAGTGGGCATACAGTGAAACATTTTATTCTGTGATTTTAATATTTTCTTCTTGCACTTTTATTAGTTCGTAAACTTGGGCCTGGGTTGGTGACCTGAAACTCGAGAGGCAAATGGTTCTGCGCATGTGTCCTGTGTGCCTGCCAAATGAAGTCAATCTGGACGTCGTCCAAGGCCACGACCCGATGGCCGAAGATGCTGTACTCTTGCCTTTCCTGTTGCATATTGATACATTGTCTATGAAAATTGTTTTACATTTGACATGAGACGGGTGGGAAATAAAGCGAATGTATTAATTTGAAGGGGTGGGAATGTAAAGACAATAGGCTTTACAATTTAGGCCAAATCGATACGGTGCCAGAATCCACCCCCTGTCCCTGTCCAATCAGAGGTAGTGGCCCCATATTTTAGCAACATTAAGGGGAGGTACATGGGCGTAGAAGGGTATAATAGAATATAGCATTAGTTAATTAGTTAGAGCATGCGTTCACGAAGAACAGGCGTCCATGCTGCCAGAGCGCTCTTAGCTCCAGACTGCCAAGCTGATCGATTGCAGACCGAATCGCTGTCCAGAGAGGTCCTGAGGAGGGGGCGGCAGAGTCCATTAGAAGGAAGGCACGGGAGAATCGAGGAGAAGCAGAGTATCAGAAAGGGGAACGACGCAGGCGTCGTTGTAGAGAGGTCACCGGTCCTGTCCTGATCCTGGAGGAGGTCTTTGCTCTTCATCCTTCCTGGGTCCTATTCTTTCCAACTCCTTGGCCAAGGGTTTGGTCCTCGCACTTAGGTAAATATAATGCAACCTTTAGTTGCGCTGCTGTCTCTATTCTCTCCTTTTCCTTAAACACCGTCATTTATTAGCAATAATCATTTCTATGCTTAATCTTGGGTATTGCGATTAAGTACCACGTGGCTTTGTATTTTACTCTGCTAAATCTTTAGATAAACATTTTAAAACTTCCTGACTCAGTGGTTATTTCAGGATTATGTACTATAATGAATGTCACTCATTTTAAATTTCCCAATTAGCAAAGGATTCATTGGTAAGTCATTACTCTTCAATCAGAAGGTAATTGGTAGCAGGGATTTTGATAGAGAGTAACAACTGATAAAACCCAGCGTAAGTATTAGCGTAGTATGAATGTATGGGCCCAAGTGAGTATCTGGTGTATGAATGCTGTTTGCTAATATCGCGCTGGATCAGTTTTCTGGTAATCAGAGGATGGTTACTCTTTGTTAATTGGGTAATGAGAATTTTATTTTTATGAACTAACATCTGTATATTCGAAGTTTGTTTTATGTTGTCCAGAATTCCCCGGGGTAAAAAGAATAGCGGATGGTAAGTGGAAGCCATACTGCAGTGAGGTTATCTGCCAGGCAGAAATAGTACTGAAAAGTTAAGCAGGACTTTCAGTACTCGTTAGGGACTCTATGCGTGTGAGTGATAGCAAAGGAGTACGCTGGTGAAAATTTGATGTTATATCACCTAGAAAGGGTAACATTGAAGAAGTAACGGGTATTTCTGGAGTTTGTGTGAAGAGTAAACGGAAGGGTTTTACTCGTAGTGTACTTTAGTAAACGGAAAGGTTTTACTAAAGTGTGGAAGAAACTATCTTTTTCGAATTTAGAAGAAACTGGCACGATAGCGAATGTTTTATGTTGTTACTGAAATTAAGAATTGTAGAGAAAAAAAAGTTTGTGTACATTTTTGTAAAGGGAGGGTCAGTTGCCGGAGAGGGAGCGGACGTCACAAAACGCCGCGCTGGGATTGGTTGAATCAGCGGGTGTGGAGAGACTCTTGTAAAGGAGGGGTCAGTAGTCAGGAGTAGTACTGACGTCACAGGTGCCGCACTGGGATTGGTTGAACCAGCAAGGACAGGAAAGAGCAGATTGTAAAGGAGGGGTTGACAGATAAACGTCACCAAAAGGCCGCGCCAGGATTGGCTCGGAAATAAAGATAGCAGACATTTGATTGGTCAAAATTATAGAAGCGAAATTCTTAGTGGATAAGGATTGCATGTTAAAACGCGATCCGACTTTAACCGGAATTCGTCAGGATAGGAGATATTTAGGCTTTGCAGAATATAATTTTATACATCGGTACTTACCCAAGATGTATGGAGAAAGGAGAAAAATGTCATTTTTACAAAAGATCAAGAATTATTTTAAAAAGGACAAACCAATCAAAACTAGAGAAGGAATTATTATTCCACCAGCTAAAACGCCCGCTTCATTCATGATGATGGAGAGAGGTTATCACACTTGTGTATGGATGGAGAATTGGATAGAATATACCAAAAATGATGGAATACTAGCATTTCCCGAGAATGGCACGTTCAATGGGCGAATTCTGCAAAACTTGAGATTGAGGATGAATGACTTAGAACCCAGACCTAGATTAACTCAGTACGAAGCTCTAGAGGAATGGGAAACCGAGGCATTTGAGAGGGACCGATCTAGGAGTAATAGGAGTTATCCAGGATTTTTCCCCAGATACCTACATGAGTCTAGGAATTGTCAGATGAAACAATGGAGAAGGGCAATGATTACAGAAGGATTATATCCATTGTTCTCAGCAGAGGAGAAATTAGGAAGTAAATGCACAGAAAAGACAAAACATTTAATGAGAAATGAGGAGTCTGAAGACGAATTTATGGAGGAAATGTTAAGAAACCCCCCACCATATCAAGAAGGTTCAAGTGGATGCACCCCAAGTGCACCACCAAAAACTCCATTAGTGCCACAGGTAATGCATGAATTCACCCCGAGTAGAATACTTCATGACAAAGAAAAAGAAGCCCTAGAAAAGACCAGAACAGAATTAATACAGAAAATAACTCAGATAAAAGTACATCCTGATTCGTTGACCATACCTGTAACAATTGGTCCAGTAGTTCCATTATATGGTACTCAGGGAAGCTGTCCTCCACCGATACGTGCACCTACTCCTGTGAATAATTCCAAACCTGAAGCTCCAGTTATAATTGAGGATCAATTTAGTGACTGTGAATCCACAATATCACTCATGGACTTGCCTATTCGAGGTACTGTAAATAGCACTCCCAGAAAAGATGTACCTGGATGTTCAAAAGATGTAAGTTTAATAACTTCATCGGGAGCAAAAAGTGCTACCATAGTAACACCTGAAGATCTAGAAAGATGGGTGCAAGGGTCAGTTAAACAGTGCACACCTCCAAAAATAATGGACATTCATAAATTGAAAGTCGAATTAGAAGAAATAATAGCAGGAATTGTAGGACTAGAACGCTTAAATACCTATGATGAAGAAGAATTATTGTACCTGTGCAGGAGTATCACCAGAAATGTAAGGATATTCCATGAAAAATTATCCAATTTAGCACTAAAGATGGGAATAGAAATAGGGAGATCAAAAGTACTACAGAAACCCTATAGAGCAGAATTTTCAGAAAGATTTAGAAAATATGAATGCCTCTGGAAGAAGATTGCAAATAAGAGAATTAATGTTAGTTTTGCAAAAATGGGGAGACCTAGATAAATGGAGAACTAGGTGGGCCAAGAAAAAGGAAGAAGCACGAACAAGTAGAACAGCATCTGAATATGTGATGAAGGAAACAGGGAAAGCAGATCAAATGTATCCAATGCGAGAAGTTGCGGGAGGAGGATATGTACATGTCCCATGGAGCAGACAGGATATTTTGTCATTTACGAATGATTTTCCAAAGTTGAGAGAAAAACCAATTGAATGGTACAAGCAGGTTGACAGGTTTGTGAAGGTGTCGAAGGTATTATTGAAGGATTTGGATGGTTTGTTTGACATAGTGGTACCTGCCGATTTATGGACAGATTGCAAAATCACAGTGGATTGGCCAAGTGACGAGTATCCTAGAGATCCGAAAACAGGTGCCCCGTCAAATGATGTGATGAAAAAGTATCAGCAGGTGATAACTTACCTGAAAGGGAAAATACCACCGAAAGAAACAGATTGGGTGAAAATAGATCGAACTACCCAAGAAGCTAATGAATCAGTACATTCATACTATGAGCGTCTATTGCAGGTATTTAAACAGTATAGTGGATTTGAGGACATTGGAGACAAGAACATGAGTCAGTTTGTGTATCGATTTGTTTACGATTTGAAGCCAGAAATTTGTCAAATGATTAAACAGCATTTGCTGTGTTGGCAAGGGAAGCCCATTGATGAGATTTTGAAGTATGCAAAATATTGTGGAGACGATATTGAGGATAGACACAAGAA
This sequence comes from Calotriton arnoldi, assembly GCA_963921515.1. Classification (NCBI taxonomy): domain Eukaryota; kingdom Metazoa; phylum Chordata; class Amphibia; order Caudata; family Salamandridae; genus Calotriton; species Calotriton arnoldi. The sequence goes on along the minus strand of CAWUFW010004791.1, from coordinate 1,075,544 downwards.
ATTGCAGGAAAAAGTGATGTGGGCTCAGGTGAAAATGGCTGAGAAACAGGGAATCAATTTGGAAAATCCAGAGTGAAAATCAAGGAAAAGATTCTGGAACGAATGGTGATACTGGGAATGGTGGAAAATTTAGAGGACGAATGAGTAGAGAAGAAGCTAAAAAGAAATTTCCTTGTCATGGATGCGGAAAATTGGGGCATTGGAAGGATGAATGTAAAAAGATCCGGAATAATAATAGCCCAAATCAAAATTTAAATCCACAGACGCAGAATGACTCACAGCAGGGTGTAAATCCTCAGAGTCAGTTGCCACCTGCACCTATTCAGGGTAATGTAAGCAGAGCAAAGCATGGTACAGACATCGGATATCAAGGAGGAAGTGGTAAGAATGATTATATGACATCACAATTTCTTTTGCAGGACGATTTCTGTCAATTCAGTCCATGACGGTGCCTAGGAGAGGGGAAGAAGGAGTGCATACTTGGCGCATCCTTACAGGTAGATCAGTCAGGTCCATATGTTGAAGGGAATGTGAAAGGCAATAATATTACTTTCCTTTTGGACACTGGTGCTACCCGGTCTACTGTGAGAACAGCAGACATTCCAGACCTTCCTCTCTCTGGTGAAAATATCCAAGTAGTGGGGGTAGCTAATCAGCGGATTAGAACACCTCTTACCGAACCCATGGAAGTTAAAATCGGAAATTTCAGAGAAATGCATCAATTTGTAGTGTGTGATTCTAGTCCAGTAAACTTATTAGGTAGGGATTTTGTTGTGCAAGATGAATTGTACAATTTTCTGCACACCGGATGGTGTGGCAGTTCAGACACCAGATGAAGATCATGTATATAAAATTATGATTGCAAAACAAGATACAGAAGTAGACGAGATGTTTTCGTTAATAACAAAAGATGAGTTGCCAGAAGAATTAAAAGGTACAGTAAACCCCATAGTATGGGATTTCACTGGAAAGGAAGTAGGACTTATGGCTAAAATAGATCCAGTTAAAATTACTGTAAAAGAAGGTGCAATTTTCCCAAATACCAGACAGTACAAAATGAGTACAGAAGTAAAAGCAGGAGTCATTGAAGAAATAAATCGAATGGTAGAACAAAATATCCTAAAAGAAGTAATGAGTAGCCCATGTAATTCACCTATAATGGGGTTAAAGAAACCTAGTGGAAAATATAGGATTGTTCAGGACCTGAGAAAAATAAATAAGATTGTGGAACCATGTTGTCCCATAGTGCCAAATCCTGCAGTAATTCTATACCAGATCCCTTGGAGTGCAGGATGGTTCACAGTAATTGATTTGTGTCAAGCGTTCTTTTCAATACCATTACATCCAGACAGCCAGTATCTTTTCTCATTTAAATTTGAGAACAAGGTCTATGTGTGGAATCGTGTTCCTCAGGGGTACACAGAAAGTCCTTCTATTTTCAACCAGATACTGAAAAAGTGCCTTGAAAAACTAGTGATGCCAGGAAGCTCAGTCTTAGTCAAATATATCGATGACTTATTGGTGCCATCGAATACCAGAGAGGACTGTGTTGTTGATTCCATAGCATTATTACATCTTTTGGCAGAAGAAGGACAAAGTCTCACCTGAAAAATTGCAGTTTTGTACAACAGCTGTTAAATATCTGGGACACCAAATTGAGAGGGGAAAAAGAAGAGTAACCTCTGAAAGAGTAAATTTAATAAAGAAAATGCAAATGCCTGTAACCCAAAGACAAGTAAGAATGTTCCTAGGAATAGTAGGTTACTGTCGACAATGGATACCAGGATTTTCCATGTTAGCTAAGCCCTTAATTAACATGACAAAAAAGAAAGCAAAGGACCCTGTTGAGTGGGAGGATGAAAGTGTAGAAGCCTTTGTAAAATTGAGAAGTGCCCTATGTTCAGCACCTGCCTTAGGCATGCCTGATTATAAAAAAGAATTTGCATTGTTCTGTCATGAGAGATAAAATTGTGCACTTTCTGTCTTAACTCAAAGACATGGATTAGAAAGACGTCCTATAGCATATTTTTCTGCTACATTGGACCCAGTAGCAGCCGCGTTGCCAGGATGCTTAAAAGCAGTGGCAGCTACTTGTTTGAGCATTGAACAAAGTGAGTCAATTGTGATGGGACACCCTGTAAAAGTGTATGTTCCACATGCAGTTGTCATTCTCTTGACAAGAACCCGAACTCAGCATCTTACTCCTAGTCGGCTGACTAAATACGAAAGAATCATAATGGGTGCTGAAAATGTGAATATGGTAAGGTGTACTATAATAAATCCAGCAACCTTACTACCAGACCCATATCATGAGAGAATTAAAGATGATGAAGACGATGAACATGATTGTATACAAATTACAGAATTATGCACAAAACCACGCCCAGATATAGAGGAACAACCTCTTAAAAAGCCAGACAGGGAGCTATTTGTTGATGGTTCATGTCAAAGACATGAAGACGGTAAACTAACTGCTGCCTATGCGGTATGTGAATTAACTGGAATAGTTGAAGCATCTTATTTACCAGGAGTCAAATCTGCACAAGTAGCTGAATTGATTGCGTTGATAAAAGCATGCAAAATTGGGAGGAATCAGAGAGTAACCATATTTACAGATAGCCAATATGGTTACGGGGTTGTGCATGATTTTGGCCAACTATGGATGCAGAGGGATTTCATGACTTCTTCAGGATCCCCCATTAAAAATGGACAATTTGTAAGGGAATTGCTAGAAGCAATACGATCACCAAAAGAATTGGCTGTGGTGAAATGTGCCGCACACCAGTCAGGAGATGACTGGGTGGTAGTCGGCAACAGATATGCAGATCTGGTGGCTCAACATTGTGCCAAACCAGAATGTCAGTCAATAAGAGGGTAGAAAGAATGGGAATCAGCTGCCAACTTATGCTGTATATGCCACCTGAAACTTGGAATGACGTCAAGAAATTGCAAGATGAGGTTGATGAAAGTGAGAAGAATTTGTGGATCAAAGTGGGTTGTTCCCAAAGAGGAGATGATGAAGTGTGGATCAGTGCTGATGGCAGACCAGTCATGCCAGACTGTTTACTCTCACAAATGGCTAGGGTGTATCATGGAGACACACACACAGGGAGAGATGCAATGATTAGGCTGTTCAGACAAAATTGGTACAATCCCAAATTCAGGGCTGTTGCAGAGAGTCTTTGCCAGAGATGTCTAACTTGCCAGATGCATAATCCGGGGAGGAAGACAGTAATTGGATTTGGAAAAATTGGAAAGGCAGAGGGTCCATTTATGAGACTTCAGTTTGATTTCATACAGTTACCACCATGTAGAGGGCTGAAATATGTACTAGTCATAGTGTGTCTGTTTTCAAAGTGGGTGGAGGCTTACCCTACTAGGAGAAATGACAGCATTACAGTTGCAAAACTGTTGCTACGAGAGCTCATTCCTAGGTTTGGTTTTCCAGTAACTTTGGAATCAGATAGAGGAAAACATTTTAACAGTGAAGTGATTCAAATAATCTGTGAAGCATTTCAAATCAAACAGAAACTACACTGTGCATATCGTCCAGAAGCTTCTGGAGTGGTTGAACAATTGAATGGCACTATAAAGTCAAGACTGGGAAAAATGTGTGCATCAACATCATTAGAGTGGCCAGATGCATTGCCACTCGTTTTAATGGGACTCAGAAGTATACCTGACAGAACCACAGGATTGAGCCCACATGGAATAATGATGGGAAGAGCAATGAGACAAACACATGTTCCCACAAACAAACTGGTGAATATATCTGATGATATGGTTCTGGACTATTGCAAAGGATTGGCTGACCTAGTGCGTTCTGTCTCTCATCAGGTTGGAGAAGACGCAGTTTCCAGGCAGCCCGAACAAGAACATGATCTGAATCCTGGTGACTGGGTGGTAGTGAAGAATCACACCAGAGAAACGTGTCTATCACCTAGATGGGGCAGACCGTGTCAAGTCATACTGACAACGAATACAGCAGTGAAGTGTGCCGGATTTCCTAATTGGATTCATGTAAGTCACACCAAGAGAGTACCAGATCCCGAGGAAGAGAATCCTCAGACAACGCCAATCACTGAAGAAGCTGAAGGTTGCCCAGCTGAAGGATCTCAGGTTCGAGATTCAAGAGAAGCTAAAGAAGAACAACCGAGCACAAGTCAGGATTGGATAACAGTGGTAGAAGTTCCTGAAGTATATCACAGAACAAGAAGTCAAGCGAAATTGGAAGAAATTGAAGAAGATCAGATAGGTGAAGAAGAAGCAGTTCAGGAACAAGAAGAAAAGACATTAAGAAATCCTGAACAAGGTCAGTTAGGGAAAGGAAACTGGACTCAAAACAGTGAAGACCTAATAGACTTTGAACAGGGACAGACAGGTCTAGAAGAATCCGGTCAGGCTGCAGAAGTTCACAGTGCAATAAGCCCTGATCAGAACAAGTTAGATCAAGAAGAGTGCACAGAAGAAGAAACCCTTGAAAAACATGAACTTGAAGAAATAAATAAAGAACAAGGTCAGTTATTGGAAACTCACAGTGGAGCTGTTGCAGAGAAACCAATCAGACCTGAAAAAGAGCAAACAAGAAACACAGTAATTGCAGAACACGAAACAGTACTAACCAGTGAAATTAAAAAGATTTCTGAAGACAAAGATAAAGAAACATTGCCAACAAAGAAAACAAGAAAAGAAGATCATTGGCCGAGTGTCATTAAAAGAGTAAAGTACCACATAACAACCAGAAGTGAAGATCCAGATCAAGTACCTGAAGTATCAAGTCAAACTGATCAAGAGAAAAAGTCAGAGAAAAGAAAAAGTAAAAGACTGAAACTTGTGAATAACAAATTCAAGGGTCCTGACTGGACTTATATCATTCTTGACGATTTTGAAAGCTCAGAGTCAAGTGACAGTGGTGGCGAAGGAACAAGTGCAGAACTGACGTACGAAAAAGAAACAAGACCACCCTGACTAAGCAAAAGAATAAGCTAAAGAAAAGAAGAAAAGATAAGAAGAGCAATCTTCCTTGTCGAAAAATGCCTGACGATAGAGTTGCTGGGAGACCAAAACAGAAATGTTGTAGAAGATGCTGTGCAATATGCATATGTAGTCTAGTGATGGTGCTTATAGTATGGTTAGTCCTGATTGTAGCAGTTCCTTACCTTATGATAATGGATAAAAAGATTAATAATGAAACTAAGGAGAGGACAGCAAACATGAAGGGCAATAAAGTAGAATTAATGGCAGAAAATGAACCAGAATTTCATCATGAAATAACTGATAACGACACTAGTTTAAATGTTTTCACAAAGTTATTATTTCAGTATGTAGATACCATGGAAGTTAGTAATTGTTATGTCTGTATGAAGTTACCTGAATCAGTAGCAGAAGGACTAACATATCATCACTTATCACTGACATATGGCATATCATGTAGTGTTTTGTCTAGTTTATTTTATAGAACAGGAGACTTCAGTATTATTATTCAAACTTAGATGTGATATTTTCTGAGGTTCCGATTCGCAAGAGTATGAACCCAGTGCTTACTAGTCAAGACGCACAGTTTATGGGAGAATTTTTCTTAACAATGAAATCAATAGACATAACACATGCACATAGACACAATCTAACATGTTCTTTACTTGAAGAAGAAAAGATATTTTTTGAATTTAGTAGAAAATAGAAGACAAGATTTTCAAAAGAAAGCTTCTGAGCATAAGGCTCATTTACCACCTTGGGCTGAGAAAGAAGGGAGTTACACACCTGGCAAGGCTCAAGCTGCTATGGCTCTGGATTTTGTAAAAACAGGAAAAATTTGTCTTCATAGGTTAAAGACTGAATATAACAATGTTTTCATCGGTACCAGTGAATGTGAACACAATTTTTTAATTCTTGGAGGTTGGGGACTCAAAGGAGGAACAGATTCAGTTTTTCCTGGAATCTATTATGTGTGTGGGAATAAGGCTTACTTTAGGCTTCCTGCACGGTGGTATGGAAGTTGTTATTTTGGAATAGTATTTCCAAAGATATACCACGTAAAAAGAAACACTGGGAGCAATGAAAACAATAGCGAATTAATACGTAGTAAAAGAGCTAGTTTTTCAGAAATTGTAGGTGATATATTTGGTGCATTGATACCTTCAGTGGGAATAATTCTGAACTCAAGGAAAATATGTAAATTGTCTACAGTGGTTGATCGTTTATCAACGGATACTGCTGGAGGTTTTCTAATGATTAATGCGGAAATGGTTGCGATTAGGTCTATGGTTATGCAAAATCGACTTGCTCTTGATATTATATTGGCAAAAGAGGGCGGAGTCTGTAAATTATTGAAGACGAAACATTGTTGCACTTATATTCCTGATAAGAGTGCAGAAATTGGAACATATATACAGAATATAACTAAACTTGAGAAAGAACTTAAACCACTGGAAGTTGATAGTGTATGGGAAAGATTGACAAATAGTATCTCGTCAATTGGAACCTGGTTTGCTAATGTAGGAAAAGGACTTATAGGTCAAATATTAGTACCCTTAGCAGGGATAGCAATAATAATCTTGGCAATAACAATATGGTGCAAATGCTGTAAAAAGAATGGAACATATAAGGTGACAGGAAGAGGAAAGAAACGAAAGGTAGATGAAATCGAACTTGAAGAGTGGAGAAGTGAATTATACAAGAAATTAAAAGGAGATTGTAAAAATGGAAAGTGTAAAGATGAGAATGAAGTAATTTCCTAGAAGTTGGCATCTGATTGAGGGTAGTGTTTTGATGGCTCAGAAACGCCATCAGAGGGGATTGATGGAGCAAGGTTTCATAAATGAAACTTGCTTGTATTCAATCCTCATCACAGTATTAATTTATTAAAACTTGTATTGTTAATACTAACCTTTGCATTCACGACACGAAAGGGAAGGAAGCTTGCCTATGTGTTTACTAAGGAATAACGCTTGTCTGTAAATCCAAAATGGCCGCTATGCGCAGGAAAACTCAGTGCGCATGTCATAACCAGATCACATGGTGTGACGTCTTAATTTGCTTGGGGGGAAATTTCTGCTTCTGCGCAGTGTGTAATAAAATGGCTGCTTGATGTTTTCACATGCTTCAGCTTGCTCTCATGTCATTACTAAATTGTCGTTTTCTAATGCTACTAACGCGGGATAGAATTTATAATTAAATGGGAATAGAGTAGAAAAAGTGGGCATACAGTGAAACATTTTATTCTGTGATTTTAATATTTTCTTCTTGCACTTTTATTAGTTCGTAAACTTGGGCCTGGGTTGGTGACCTGAAACTCGAGAGGCAAATGGTTCTGCGCATGTGTCCTGTGTGCCTGCCAAATGAAGTCAATCTGGACGTCGTCCAAGGCCGCGACCCGATGGCCGAAGATGCTGTACTCTTGCCTTTCCTGTTGCATATTGATACATTGTCTATGAAAATTGTTTTACATTTGACATGAGACGGGTGGGAAATAAAGCGAATGTATTAATTTGAAGGGGTGGGAATGTAAAGACAATAGGCTTTACAATTTAGGCCAAATCGATACGGTGCGAGAATCCACCCCCTGTCCCTGTCCAATCAGAGGTTGTGGCCCCATATTTTAGCAACATTAAGGGGAGGTACATGGGCGTAGAAGGGTATAATAGAATATAGCATTAGTTAATTAGTTAGAGCATGCGTTCACGAAGAACAGGCGTCCATGCTGCCAGAGCGCTCTTAGCTCCAGACTGCCAAGCTGATCGATTGCAGACCGAATCGCTGTCCAGAGAGGTCCTGAGGAGGGGGCGGCAGAGTCCATTAGAAGGAAGGCACGGGAGAATCGAGGAGAAGCAGAGTATCAGAAAGGGGAACGACGCAGGCGTCGTTGTAGAGAGGTCACCGGTCCTGTCCTGATCCTGGAGGAGGTCTTTGCTCTTCATCCTTCCTGGGTCCTATTCTTTCCAACTCCTTGGCCAAGGGTTTGGTTCTCGCACTTAGGTAAATATAATGCAACCTTTAGTTGCGCTGCTGTCTCTATTCTCTCCTTTTCCTTAAACACCGTCATTTATTAGCAATAATCATTTCTATGCTTAATCTTGGGTATTGCGATTAAGTACCATGTGGCTTTGTATTTTACTCTGCTAAATCTTTAGATAAACATTTTAAAACTTCCTGACTCAGTGGTTATTTCAGGATTATGTACTATAATAAATGTCACTCATTTTAAATTTCCCAATTAGCAAAGGATTCATTGGTAAGTCATTACTCTTCAATCAGAAGGTAATTGGTAGCAGGGATTTTGATAGAGAGTAACAACTGATAAAACCCAGCATAAGTATTAGCGTAGTATGAATGTATGGGCCCAAGTGAGTATCTGGTGTATGAATGCAGTTTGCTAATATCGGGCTGGATCAAACCGTTTAGCTACAATTAACCCCAAGGCAATAAAAGGGGAGGTCACTTTTTGGTTCTTAGTTCTACTGTAGAAGTGCCGTATACAGGTCTGCCAGCAGAGGGGTAGAGTGCGGTCTGTGTAGCAGCTTAATGAGGTCAATACCGGTTCCCAATACTCCGTCAAACGTGGGCAGCTCCATACCATGTGTAACAAGTCTGCGTCTGTGGTATGGCACTGCAGGCAGGCAACATCTGCACTGTTGTAATATACATTGATCTTCACTGGAGTAAGATATGCCTTCTGTGTTATAAAGTATTGCATTAATCGAAAACGAATTACGTGGAACCCTATTTGGTCCCTCCAGCACCTTGTTCCATTCAGCGTCCGTTAAGGGTCGCTAAAGATCCCTTTCCCAGCTCATCCGTAAGGGGAGTAATGTTGTCGCTGTGTGGTGCCTAAGGGAGGCGGTGAACCACCTTATTAGGTGACACCCCTGTCGCATGACATGCAAGTATTGGATAGTTAGATGTGTTGAGGGTTCTTCTCACATGTCGCCCCAGTGTTTGTTCAATGCAGCTATAATCATGCGGTGTATGAGGAAATGCCCCGGCTAGAGCCAAATGACATCAGGTTGCCCTCATGGTAGAAATCTCTGGTATCATGAATCCTACCATCTCTTAAGTGTCACAATTCATAGGCCTTGATAGACGTGCGACCCCTGGGTATACCTAGTAGTGGAAGTGCAGGGGCATATGGTTTAGTGTCTCGCGTGATAAGCAGGCTTCTGCGGCAGTATCTGTACACTACATTAAGCAGTAACTGTGTTGGGGCTTTCTGCTTATTGCACAGAAGGAATATTGAGAGGAGGGCCTGACGGTTCAAAAGCAGTTGGTGTGTTGCTGTGTCCAACAGGTGATGTTCGGAGAGCCACCGAGCCACCCATTGCAGTTGCGCTGCAAGATAGTATTGTTCTAGATTAAGTAACGTGAGCCCTCCCTGATTCGTCGGCAGGTAGAGTTTCTGGAGGGCAACTCTGTTACGGGAAGTCCCCCAGATGAGTCCCCTCACCACCCCCTCCACGGTTCGGAAAAAAGCTGGTGACATGTAGAGAGCTAGGTTGGTAAAGAAGTACAAAAGCTGTGGCAAAACCACCATCTTAACCAAGGCTACGCGGCCCATGACTGCCAGAGGAAGCGTGCTCCAGAAAGATATTGGAGAGCGAATTGCGGTCATCCCCCTTCCCAGGTTACCCTCAAACAAGTCATCCCGCTGATGATATACTCAAACCCCCAAGTAACGAAAGGTATTCGTTGGCCACTCTATACTAACGTTGTTGAGCATGTATTGGGACATGTGTCGTCAATTGGGTAAAGACAGGACTTGGCTGCATTTATTTTCAACCCTGACAGGACTGCAAAATCTCCTAGGATATGCTCCACCTCTCCTGGGGATTGAGTGTACATCTTTAAGATATAGGAGGAGATCATCCGCATATAGAGATATTGTATGTGTTGCATCGCCCAATGGGATCCCCCATCCCATTCCCTGAGCTCGGATTGCTGCCGCCAGTGGCTCGACGGCTAGTGAGAATAGTAATGGGGATAGTGGGTTCCCCTACTTGGTTCCTCGCTGCACTCTAATTGGAGCGGAGATACTGGACCTGTCTGTACTCTAATCATTGGCTCACTATACAGGAGTCGGATCATTTTGAGGAAGGCTTCCCCGAGCCCGTAAAGTGGCAGCACTGCAAACAGGATTCCCACTCTAGGGTATCAAAGGCCTTCTCTAGGTCTAGAATCAGACAGCCTGAGGGGGTCCACCGGTCCGGTGCGTATTTAGCCACCCTAAAAAAGCGCCGCAAGTTCAATGAGGTGCTCTGCATCGGCACAAATCCATTCTGATCGTCATGAACCAAGGATTGAACCAGTGGTGCCAGCCGGTCCACCAGGAGCTTCGCTAGGATTTTATAATCGGTGTTCAATAAAGCCAGAGGCCTATACGAGCTCAGCTCCGTAGGGTCCCTGTCAGGCTTAGGGAGCAAAACCAGCCTTGCCTCAGTCATTGACTTCGGAAGAGTGGCATCTTCCACGGCAGTGGTATAGGGGGCATGGAGGCGCGGGCCAGAGTTGCCACGTATGCTTTTCAGTATTCTGCTGGAAGTCCATCAAGGCCAGGGGTTTTCCCTGTCGCCAGCGCTGGAAGGTAGCTTGGTCCATGTTTGAGGCATATATGTATCCTATCAGGATGGTCTGACCATTTAACCGGCCTTTCACAAGGACATATCTGCCGTCTGAGTCTGCCCTCACCTCCTCAGCCGCAAAGGGGATACCCGCCCTGACCCATATCAGTGATTTTCTGGCCTGAGTGGAGAAGTTGGTGCTGAATACTTGCCTTCACCATCAACTGAGTCGAGAGGCCTATAATTTTGTTATATGCATTTCTTGCAGTAATACTATATTAGTGGCCCTACACTGCAGCTATGAGTATATGGAATATCGCCTGGCTGGTGTATGGCTGCCTATCACATTCCAGGTGATTACGTAAATTTGTACAATGCAATTTGATAGTATGTCTGCGCACTATATGTAAAATGCAGATAGCCTGATCGTTCTGTTGTGGTTACGAATAGTTGAGTGTGTGGATTTCGGGCGGTCGTCGCCTCACTGGTGGGTGCGCAAATAAAAACAGGGTAGAACATTAAAATATGTGTAACGTTTTTAGATCAGGCCCCAAACGAGAGCCCTCCCAAACTATGTTGTGTTAGCATACTGCTTCCAACAATGTCAACTCGAGCCAGGGCCGGCTCGTGCAGGGATGGTGGTTCCTGTGTCCCCTTGCAGTGCCACATCCGTAGGGTCCAGCACAATTCAATATGTGTCAGAGAACCCCTCAGGCCTCCTGTGGCATAGCAGCGCTGTCGTAGTTTCTCAAAGAACAGCAGACTATTCTGTCCAGTATGTGTCATCTGAGCGGGAGGCTCTAGCCCAGGCGGTGCCATCATCTCGCGTGGGGCCGTAGACAGCTATTAGGTTGAGCGGTGATCCGTCTTTTGAGTTTTGTGGCGTCACCACCGGGAGGTTCGGCCAAATCAAGCCCATCAGGCCAGGAATGAACGAGGTCTTCTTCGTTCATGGACTGAATGGACCCCGTGATTTGATCCGAGCTGTGCATCCAGTCACTAATTGCTGCTGCCACTTGCAACGCCTCTCGCCGCTCCGCGATTATTTGCTCCAGATCAGGGAGTGTAATTGATGAAGCGGGCTGGATCGTTCCTTTGTGTTTGTTGTGCTTCCGGTTGCTCCTGTGACGGCGCGGTCTCTCTTGGGTGTCAGATGTTGTGCGTTCAGGCGCCAGTCCCAGGCCCTCCAACCAGTCCCAAGCCTCCGCCGGACAGTTAAAAAAGAGCTTGGCACCTTTAGCCACTACTCGAAGTCGTGCTGGGAACAGCAGCGAGAGCGCATCTCTAGATCATGGAGGCACCACTTCACTGACGGGAAGGACCCCCTGTGCTTTTGCACTTGGGCAGTGTAGTCTGGGAACAACATGACGCGTGCATTTAGCACAGATATCGCTTGTGATTTCCGAGTTTCTTTCAGTATTAATTCTCTGAAGTTCAGTAATCTGATCAAGAATGGTCTGGGCTTCGTGCCGGGAGGTGGTCTGAGAGATGGCACCCTATGTGCTCGCTCCACCACGAATTGAGGAGATAGCGCATTCTCTGGTAATAGCTCTCTTAGCCAGTGCGCTGCATAGGATACTGGGTCCTGGCCTTCAACATCTTCCAGTAGCCCTACCACGTGGACATTGTTGTGCCTTGATTGGCCTTCGGCATCTTCTAACCTCTCTTCTAGGACATGGACTCTATCTATAAGGTTCTGTACTGTGGCAATGTTTGAGCTAGTGGAGGGGCATAATTTGCTAGCGCGGTTTCATTGGCCTGTACCTTGTCTGCTAGTTTGCGGTGATCCGCATATAACAGTGTAAAGTCTGTGGCAACCTTATCTATTTTCGCTTCCAGGGATGTACGGGTTTGATCAAGCGATGCACCAAGCTTCTCTACTGCGCTCAGGACCGTGTCCATTTTTGTGGCTAATGTATGGTGCAAAGGATCCGCACTCTGGGTTGCGTGTGTTTGGGGTCGTCCATCTGAATCAGAGTGGGTTGCCTCTTGTGGGGCATTGGATCATAGGTGACCCATGGCCAGTTGTTGAGCTGTGGGCATAGGGCTATCGGGTCTTAGGTTTTCGGCATAGGTAGGACAGTACTGGGGCCAATGTGCCGGTATCAGCGGGGGCCCGCTATCCGTATCTTCCTCCCCCAATCTTAAGGGGAAGCTTTAATTTGCAGGTGTACCTTGTGTAGCGCCTAGGGATGTTGGTAGTGGCTTCTGATAGCTTTGTTCTTGTTCTCTGTGCTGGGCTCCATTGCAGCAAGAAGTCCAGCGTGAGGTATGACCTCCAACCCAGGACAGCTGCATTTATTACCTTCTTACTCCCCTCCGGCCTTTGGCTGTCAGTGGGATGAGGTAGGCCCTCCATGCAGTGCTGCATCCGCACCCAGGTCAGTATCAGCGCCAAGGTCCCATTTCACCAACCCTCCACCCTCTTTTATTCTCCTTTTAGTATCCTCCGCCACCCCGGCCACTCAGTTGTGCCCGGGGAGTTAGGCCTTCACCTCTGCCTAATGGGGACACAGCTCTTCCAGTGCAAGGCAGGAGCGTCTACCCCAGTTGTCGCATGTTTTATTTTGATGTCTCCGTGGGGGCAAAGCCAGCAGGAAGCAGCCCAAACCTACTGGGAATAATCCGGGTACATTTAGCAGTTCAAGAGATGCTGTGCTGACATGTTAGCTCAGTAAGGGCAGGAGTGAGTGAGGGCAGGAGTGGGAGAAGCAGACCCCCCGTGTGCATACACGGCCTGGGCCCGACCCGAGGCCCGGGCCCGACCCGAGGCCCGGGCCCGACCCGAGGCCCGGGCCCTCTTCAGCGCACTCCTTCCTCTTCCCAGCTCCTCACCTCTGATCAGCTTGGTTGCGTGGATCCCCTTGTTATGCTGTGGGAGGCCGTGTTGCCTCCGTCCTTCGCCCGGCCATGGAGTCGCTCCGGAGAGTGGGGATAGGCGAGGACGCGCCGCTGTGCTCTCTCCGGAGGGGACCTTCCAGGCCTCTAGTTCTCCCCCTCCTCCGGTTATTTAGTCGCACCGCCTATTGCGTGGCCGACAGTCCCGGGCAGCTCCGAATCTGGCTTGGCGGCTTCCTTGTGGAACCAGGAGGCACAGTAATTTCGATCGCCCACTCCAACTTCGACCGTCCGCAACCGTCAGCAAGGTAGGTGGGTATGGGAGTTCGAGAGGGGGGTGCATGGACAGTGCACCACTGATCTTCCGGGATCGTCTTGTTTATGGCGTGGCCCACGGCACTTCCTCTGCATGTGTCGGGCTACAGCCTCCTCGCTTCGTTATCTCGACACCAGTCGGGTCTGCGGTAGGTAGCGATCGTTTTTGCTTGCCGGTGTGTGGATGGTTCCCTATTAAAGAGCAATTTGCAGGATAATAAGGGCAGGCAGCGGAGCGCTGTTAGATTGAGTCTGCCATCTTGGCTGCCTGGCCACGCCTCATGGCCTTCGGGTTCATTGATGCACAATCACTGCAGGCCTTAGAGTCGTGACCTGACCGTAGGCACCACAGGTAAACCTGATGAGGGTCTGTCATAGACATGTTTTTGCGACAGTGCCTTCAAGACTTAACAAGCATTGGCATAGCCAATAGGTCTCGCCTTTGGGACCTTATAAGTGTTTAGTTATCCAGCACAATATCCTTGGTGCAACAACATCAACTGTTGCATGGCTAAACACTTATAAGGTCCCAAAGGCGAGACCTATTGGCTATGCCAATGCTTGTTAAATATAAAAGCTCTTTATAGGGTGGTAATTGCTGCCTGGGCTCCTGCATGTGCAGACGAGCGAATGGGAAGAGGGTGGACGAGTCTGCTTGTTCCTCTCTCCAACCCGACCCCAGCATAAGGGACATGAGAAAGGCATAGTAAGTGGCCTTCATGGAGGTGCACACACATCTATCCCTCTGAAGAGATGCACATAGACACCCCACTGACACCTGAAAACAGAGCAGGCTCCTTTGACATGTGCAAATCCTCCCTTAGAAAATGTCCCAGCAACCGAGGACAGACGTTCATTAAAATTCCTGCGTGATTTACTACTTTTCTAAAGTGCAACGAGCGTTTCCACCACCTCAGGTATGTGCTGTGCATTCCCAGAAAAGCGATCCGTTTTGTCTTCAGCCTGGTTTATTTCAGTGCACCAACAAATTACTTTTTTATGTATGGGCGGCCGTTTATTGACGATTTTAGTTAGGTTTCTGATGTCGGGCTTTGCATTACATGGTATTTTTTTTTATTAAAAAGCAGAACCTCATCTAGGTTTTGTGCTGTAATTAAATTAAACACTCATTTGGTCGCTAAAATGCCCCATTATTTGTTGAGTAGCTCTTATATATTTTACAAAGATCGATTTTTCCTAACTGCATGCGGCATGTGAACAAAGAACAGTTCCTTAAAGATGTTAGTGTGGACAAAGGTATGGTGATGGATGAATGGGTGAAAGGATAGCTCCATTATTTGGGAAGATGGATAGCTGTATGATAGAGCGTGTGGGGATGCGTGAAGAGGGTGTAGATAGATTGATTAAAGAGTGAGGTTTAACGAAGAGGGTGTAGATGGTGGATGGACGGATACTGTTTGGAAGGAATTAAGAGGTAGATTAATGGGCGCAGAGTACGGGGGTGAATGAAGGTGTACCTTGTGGATGGTTTCACAGTGTCTGGATGAATGAAGGAGATTTTGATGGATGGAGAGTGAGGATGAAGAAAGAGGGTGTAGATGGTTAAGTGGGTGAATGGATGGATGAAGAGGGTGTGGGTGGGTGTTAATAGGTGAGTGGATGTATCTGGGTGTTTGGGAGGATGGATGTTGGTGGACACATGGGTGGATGGCCAAATCGGTGCTTGGATGAATGAATTTCTCATTGTGGGTGCCTGGATGGATGAATGTATGGTTGTTAGGATTGATGGATATGAACAATTTTTGATGTGTATTCGCCTTCTGAACTCTGAATGTAGTGTTTACCTCTCTGCTGAGCGTCAGTTTACATGAGCTGCAGCTCACTGTATTTGACAAATGTAAAGGGGTTCTGTCGTAGACATTGATATAAAGAAGCTACGGGTACCCTTAGAAGACAACAGGAAGATCTATGAGAAAAACTAGTCGTTTGATACACTTGAAGGCCTTCAGACACTCACTCTGCTCTCTAGGCTTCTCTTGGTTCAAAATGAGCATCTTAAAAGCCGTGTATCCTATTATAGGTGGAACTATGAAATTAAACTGCAGGGGAGAACAAAAAGTATGCAGCAAGGTTGACTAAATGCAGCAAAAAATGCAAATTATGTGGCATAATGCGGCACATCTTGTGAAAGTATTACTTGATTATTTTGTCATTTGTACTCATACTAACACTGTCTGTGCAACACCTTCAGCTCATTAGTACCAGTTTAACACCCAAATACTGTAGTAAGCAACAGAAACGTGACTAGTCATCCTTTGAGAAGCGCCTTCCGTTTTGTGGCAAATTGTGTAGCTGCATTTTTATCAACTTTTGATCAGAATGAGCCAGAATAAAAATTGGGTTGTTAAAATCAGCAGATTGTGCAGCTATGATGGATTATGTGGCAATATCGGAAAATTCATAATTCTGAAGAAATGCCGAGGCCCTAAAATCACATAATTCAAGTGGCCCTCGTTATATCATACTACCTACATCATTATAGGAGTTGTTTGCGTAGAGCTTCACAAGCCACATAGACCTCTTCCCTTCCCTGTAAGGGCTCCAGTACTCTGCTCAACAGCTTTCTCAGCTTCATCTGATAACAAGCGTGCACGCCTCCCACGGCAGCAGGGGGAGAGGAGGGGGCCTGCGCGATTCCCTTGCGGGAGGGAGCGGTGCCAGGAGCGATAATTGCTACCATATGGCGCCGCTCGCTCCCGCAAGTGAATCGCCAAACGTGCACGCGTTGCCATTGAAGGCAATGGAACGCGTGCACGTTTTTGGCTGAAAAGCCGAAGCGATTCCAAAAGGTCTTTTTGCCTATGCGCGCATGCGCGCTGCGTAGGCGAGACCTAAAAACTATTGTTTTGAGAGGTGAAAATTCCCTTGCACACTTTTTGAGGGAGTAGGAGTCTCAAAGAGATGAGAGGTAGCTCCAGATCTATGTCTGTGGTTGAAACAAAGGAAATTACGTCAGCATGTGGGAGTGGTGCCTACAAAGGCTCTGCAAGTCATTTCTGACATGGCACAGTGACACCTACCAGCACGCAGAGATATTGCTGAAAAGTTTCTCGATCCTTTCTGAGGCCCGGGGAATATTCAAAATGTGAGGAATTTGTGCCTACATGTATAGGAAAGTAGGATCTGCTTTCATGGCTACCCCCACTTTTTGCTGGTGTCATACTGTTTTTCTGACTAGTCTGACTGGGAGCCTGCTAATCAGGACCCCAGTCACTGTGCTCCCTCCCTAAATTGGCTATGGTGAGTACCTTGGTACATTCCCAATTGGCTGCTGGTGTACCCTAGTAAGTCCCTCGTATATGATACAAAGGTACTTAGGGCCTAGGTACACCAGGGGTCCCCCATAGGCTGCAGCATGCATTATGCCACCCATAAGGAACCCTCCAACTGCTGACTACAGGCCTGCCATTGCAGCCTGCGTGAGTTGGTGCTTGCACCTCTAACGAAAGATATGTCTGCTTATATTTAACCTCACTGCACTTAAAACGCCTAAGTCACCCCTCTAGTAGGCCTTTCAGTCTTAACGGCAGAGTGCTTGGTTCTAAGTGAGAGGGTGCACCTGCATGAGCAGAACACCCCTACAACCTTCGGAGTCCATTCTCCCAGGTTGTCAGTTCATCAGTCATTACAATACATAGAGTGGCCATGCGTCATTACGCAATGACCATCTCTAAACTGGCTGTAACGAAGCCCGTCATGTTTGGTATCAAACATGTTGGAATCATACCCCCACACCATAAAAGGTGTGGGAGGTAGGATTCCATGCATTGTAAAGCTCCTTCGGGAGGCCCTCAGTGCTCCCGGTACCAGTCTTCCAGGACCGGACAGCAAGCTAGGGCTGCTGCCGACCTGAGACATGATTCTGCCCTCCTGCCGCTGAGCCAAGCTCGAGCAGGGGAAGGCAGAACAATAGGTATCCTGTCAGAGGGAGGTGTGACTACCTCCCAGACAGGGTTTAGTGTATTGGGACAGGGTGGGGGCGCTTGCCAGTGCCACTCAGACTGCTTGAGGAGCACATTTGGTGCCCTTCTTGCATAGTCTAGCTCAAACCAGTTCGGGGAGCCGTTGGCTCCCAGCTCTGGCACGAAACTGGACAAAGGAGATGGGATTATCCTCCCCACTGTCCAGCCCCTCCTCTGGGATGGACCCCTGAATCATCCCAACCCTTTCCTTAGGGTACTGAAGGGCTTACCTGAGGGTGGGTCCCTAGATTCGTCATGGGATTCGATTCAGATCAAACTCTGCATCCTCTTCAACCGTCTGGACATTCTGACCGAGTCGTGCAGACCGCAGACTGACCGCATCGGACTTCGCCTTTGGAACTGAGACTGCAACCGGGAAGACACAGTCTGCTCCTGATCTCTTCATTCTGCAAGCCCGCTGCACTGTCAGTGTCTGTGCTCCATACAGGTCCCTTCCAGGTCCTGTGGACATCCAAAGATACCTAAAGGAATCTCCCTTGGAGTGAAGGAGTCACTCCCCTGCAGCCGCAGGCACCGCAACACAAGCTGACCGATTGCTGATCCTGGTCTCCAACCGGGTCGGAAAGACAGGTGATGGTTCTACAACTGCCTCAAGGCCTGCACTGTCTTCAGACCGAGTCTGAGGCCAGGATCCCACGTCAACAACGCCGGAACAGAGTCTCTGTGCACTGTGTCGGCATGTCCGTTGCTAAGGCTGGGCGACTCTCGTCTCCAGAGATCTTCGGGCCCTGATGAGGGTCTTCTTTGATTACAGTAGGCCCTCCTGCTTGCTTGGGGCCTACCCTTACTTACTTGAACGTGGTGAGTCTCTTGAACCTTGCTGGTCCCAACACTACCTTTTTGTCTTCTTTCACATGTTTCAGTTGCCAAGGCCTGTTGGTGCTCCCGCCAGACACCGACCCCCTGGATATCTCCATCCGATGTGGGACAGCTCGTACACCATTCCTGGTCATCCCCAGAGTCACCTGGTCCATGTAGCTGCAGAGACAAGGACACCGTCAACTCACCTGCAACAGCCGACATTGGTGGGCACACAACTCCTGTGTCCTCCGGTCACTCTGAATGACACAGACTCTGTCCCCTCTGCTTGCAGGTTCTACTCTTCTTGAATCCAGGCTTGGATTCCTCTGGACTCTTCCAGCTTCTTCGCCAGCAGCATCTTGCTTGAAGTTCTCCATTGGGGTCTACGGCGGTTCCCAACGTCACTTCGTACCTATGCACCAGGCTTCCCTGGGGCAGGTAACCTGGTGGGGTGACTCTTGAACAGTCCATCTTCACCGGGGTGTCTTCCAAGTCCTCTTGGAAAGATCCTTTTCCTTAAGAATTGCAACTGCCATTCCCCCATTGACTTACCTTGAGCACGTGGTCGTGTATCCACTTAGCAAACGGCCTCCGTGGGGTTCCTGGGTCATTACATCGGGTGGTTCCTTGGATCCCCAGCACTTCTAAGTCTTCTGGGTCCTCTCCCGACTTTAGTTGTTAGTCGCATTCCACTATTTTCATATATGGTTTGGTCTCCCCTTTAGAGCCCAATGTATTATCGTGCTATTTACTGTTGTATTACTAAAGTATTGTGTGTATTGTAATTATATCTCCGGGTAGGAGATATTGCATTGGGTTAGTGAGTGTCTGTAATAAATAACTATTTTTGTAACTACACTGTGTGGTTCTTTTTCACTTAATCTGCACTATAAGATTAGATACTGGTGAAACAAGCTGCTTTACACTCCTCCTAGACTAAGCCTGAAGGCTGCTCTCCACAGCTACCACTTAGAGAGCTTTCTAAGGTGGTCTAAACCACTAAACACATGATAAGGGTTGTCTGGATTGGTGCAGGGTGCAACGCTTGAATAAGTGTGCACCATTTACCAAGCCAGCCTCCTACAACAAGTCTCTACTATAAAAAAATCAATGATAGAAGAAAGCCCAAAGGAAGGTTCTGAGAGCAAAGCTAAGGATGATTCCCTTGCACTTGATGACTGGAAAACTGAGCTCTTAAAGCATCCAGAATGGAGTGGAGCTCTATTACTCTCCATCTCGCTGATCAATATTTAGGTCATAAAATCAGGTGAACAGACCATACAATGCTGTTTTAATATTTCTTGTCAAGAATTAGCAGACTTTGGACAAGAAAGATCCAGTGTTGGAGAATAGAGGTGTTAAATTTACTCTCAATTATGTTTACAGACACCACTCTAGACTGAAAATAATTTTATTATGTGGTTCCAGGGTATGCAGACATTTACAATGAATCATTATTACCTAGTAACTCCTGGAGTTTTATTGCAAGAATGAATGTATGTTTACCATTTATTTTCTCATTTTATGACACTCAATTCACCTGAAATGGTTTCCTTTATTGTGTCTAACACTAAGAGTTGGTCAGTGGGGCATGACAAATTTTAGGGATAAAAGCAGTTTGCAGCCATTTTCAGATTATCTTTCTGGCTAGTTTTGATGTCCCTATTAAGGTTGTGCTCTTGCTCCCTTAGAGCTAAGGTCAATAAATAAATCTGGACTGTGCGCCACCTCCCTTTTCCATTGGATATTTGCCTGAACTTATACCATTTTAGTAAGAGTCTCTGGGGTACTCTATAACTATGCTTTGTGAGGTGTACCATTTCTGTTAGGTGGCAATACTCAACCTTTCTATCAGGGTATATGTTGCTTCTTTCCCTGCAGATGTATGCTTTGGTTTAAGGAGTTAAACATGTGGCTGCACTCACTCCTTCTCAGAAAAGCTGCAGTCAAACAATATTCTAACAAAACCAAGATCTTTGTTGTAGGCCCCTGTGATGCTCTTACTCATATATCCAAATTGAATGTGACAAATTTAATTGTAACGTCTATGTTATAGTTTCTCAATTTAGCTTGATTCCATTACCTTTTTAGGTTTCTCTTGCGCCGTGCTTGCAAAATCTATTGTTAATATGAATCTTAAAAGGGGCTTACAACCTGCCCTTGCTTTTCATTGTTTGGTGTGCTTGCCACTTTTCCTTCGCTTCTATTGGTTGTAGCACGCCATTTCCTGTTGTTCTTCATGTGTTCTTTTTATCAGTATCCCACAGTCCAAGTACTCTTTTTCATTCGCGTGGAACTTCTTTCTGAGCATGCATGGCACCCGCCTCTGTCAAACACCCCCTGCCAACATACTGCATGCCAACTCTACTCTGTGCTTTCTTTACACTGCCTTACAGCGAAGCCATTCTAAAAATATCACAGCAAAAACATGACATTCACTTGAGACAGGTTGATTTGACAGCACTTTACATTTTCTACAGCCACATTACAGGAGAGCTACATTAACGGGACTATCTTCTCGCTACTTACACAGACCATTTAGCCTACTGAACCGTTATTGATCTTCAAACCGATGTAATTTGCCTGTAATGGTGGCACTTCCGAGTCATCTGGGAGTCAGACAAACAAAAAATGCCCACTTCCCCATACTGTGTCCAGGTAAACACATGGACACTTAGCTTGCCACTTGCCTGTGGCCTCCAGTTCCTGCTTCTTTCAGACTGATCAAGTGACACCGCAGCTACCCAGGTTTTCCCGCTGGCGTTTTCCTGACCAGGTTTTTCCACTCACCGTTCTTTCCGCCAACAAAAGCCCCGGATACACAAGCACTTTAAATTGTTGTAACTAACTACTCCATTCAGGAATTTGACATTAAAGGACCGGTCAGATCATTACACGATCACCAATCTGCAGACAGGACAAAACAGTTTAAAAAAAGCAGGCATTATTGTAAGTACAAAAGAAATGTAATAAGGTACTTTTTCTGATTTTGTT
This sequence comes from Calotriton arnoldi, assembly GCA_963921515.1. Taxonomy (NCBI): domain Eukaryota; kingdom Metazoa; phylum Chordata; class Amphibia; order Caudata; family Salamandridae; genus Calotriton; species Calotriton arnoldi. The sequence continues at coordinate 1,054,042 of CAWUFW010004791.1, read as the reverse complement.
TTAATCATAGTTTTTTCATTTGAAAAGTAAGCACAGGTATGCCCTGCACTGTGCAGTTTAAACTCATGTTTCCCTTCATCTTGCCAAGCTCTGTATCAGCAGTCCGACAACCAAAGGGATATACATTCATTTGCAATCAAATAATGTGTTAATTTAAATATGCACTTTCTCCACAAAGTCAGAAACAGAAAATACCTGCTTCCCCATACTGTGTCCATGTAGGCACCTGGACACCTAGCTTGCCACTTGCCTGTGGCCTCCAATTCCTGCTTGTCCCATACTGATCTAGTGACACCGCAGCTACCTGTGTTTTCCCACTGGGGTTTTACTGACCGTTTTTTCCCACTCATGCTTTGTTAGAACCGGGGTCACCGATTCCGACATGGTAGCTTGGCGCGAGGCAGGAAGGCACCCGAAGGCAATGTGTTAAGCAGTTGTGCAGCACACACTCACACTGACCCAGTAATGCGCACACAATAAGGAGACACCACGCCAGGCTGTTTGATAAAACAAGACTCTTTATCTGGTTCAAGTTAGAGCAGTAGATAGGGCAAGTAATCACAGTGCAACATTAAATTCATTTCATTATGGAACGTGGATAAATTCATTCCAGTACCTTAAAACATTAGAACTTTATGGAGGCAAAAAGGCAGTAGTATTAACCTTGTAAAAGCAAGTATCACCGTTCGTAATTGATTGCATGTTAAAACTGAGGCTCAAGTTCATTCAGGTCCGTTCAATTCAATGAAGATCTTAATGTAGAAATGCACACAACATTGGTAACATTTCAATCAATAAGGGACTTAATGCAGGTATGCGATTAACATGAGAAACTTTGCTTAATCCCTGTCAACCATGTAACCTCCCTTGTGTAGGTATTTCATTGCAGGAACATTTAACAAGCGGGGTTTCACTTTTAAGGCAATTTCCCCGTGTAGGGCAGGTAACACAGAGCCTTCAGCGATGTGGCACATAGAATACCTATCAGGCAGGAAATAACATTCAGTGAGCAGGCCTGACCGGTACCGGGCTTCTGCATTTAAACATGGAGGGGGCAGTCAACTCAGCAGAATGAGGGCTACTGCCCCTCTCAGTCCACTCTGGACGATAGGCGGGGGTAGCGCCGCTAACATGAGGCCTCCATGCTGCGTGGAATCCCCCACAGGGCCTCCCGGGCTCACCTCGTTGTCCCCGAGACTGGCGGGACGTTCCCAGCGCCGGACGCCTCCTCCCCGGCCGGCCCGCTCCGCTCTCATGCGGGGCCCTGGGCGGGGAAGGCAGGTCGGCAGCGTTTAAAGGGGGGAGGAATCCTGGCTTTGGGGAAGGAGGGGGCCGGCAAGGCTCTTCTCCGGCCCCCGGTACCCCGTAGATGCAGTCGGCCGCAGGCCTCCGGCTCCCTCCACAGCTCCGGCCCGGGAGCCAATCGGTGCGCGGCTTCCTGGGGGCGCGGCCTATGACGCGGCGGCGCCCCGGTTGCATAGCGACGCCTCTCTTCGCGCTTGCAGGCCTGGCGCGGCCTTGGCAGGGCCGCGGCGGTGATCTTGGGCGTATGGCAGCGCCCGTCCTGGCTCAGCGGTGACTTGGGCCCAGCGCTTCTCTAGCGACCCCGAGGTCACGGCGGTGAGCTTGCACGCAGCGCTTCCTTTACTCGTGGGGCAGGGGCTGCGGCGGTGATTTTGGCAGGCAGCGCCCGTCTTCACAGCAGGGCACGGGGCGGCAACGGCGACCTGGGACCTCAGCGCTCACCTCCCTTACAGCGCACAGGGGCTGCAGCAGTGATGCTTGACACAGCGCTTCTTTAGGCCACGATACCGGCAGGGAACAGCTCGCAGAGCACCGCGCTTGGGGTGAAGAGACCAATTCAGCGCTGGAGCGTTTCTCAGATACAGCGCTCCAGCAGGCAGCAACAGTTCTGGGGGGGGGGAAATCAGCGCTGGCAGCAGGACACACGGGGTGAAGATCCAGCGCTTAGAGGCACGGCGCTTTACCTGGTGATCCCCCAGTTGCATGTACAGGTTGTAGGGAAGAGTTGCAGTTTCTGGTCGCAGGATTTCAGTTGCGGTAGTTTGATGGTAGTTGCTTAAGTGGTGGTTACTTGAGGGGAAAGGGGGTTGAGTTGGTGGCACAAGAGGCAGGTAGGTGCCCTGCACGCACACTGGAGGTGGTTCCCTGGGTCCCCTCACGCTGGGCAAGGTCAGCAGGTGGAAGGTGTTCCTCATCTATCTTAGCACAGCAGTGCCTAAGCCCAGTCAGTACCAGTAGTGTAGGTCTCCCCCCTAGGCCCAACAGCCTGTACTCCGGCAGAGGTTCCCCCAGGTCCAGTGGTGCCCCAACTGACTAACTAGGTTTCCCTCCAAACCTCTTATACCCCTAGGTCAGATGACCCTCCTGAAAGGCGGCAAAACATAACTCCTCCCTGGGCTGGAAGGTTCTAGAAGCTTCCGTCATGTCGGTCTATGAGGCCCAGAGGCGGGACGGCATGGATATAGTATCATTATGTCCCAGCCTGATCCTGACTACTGGTGCGTGCATGTACAATGGCCACTCCGCAGTAGCAGGGGCCTGTGGCAGCCATATTATTAGGAGAGAGCACCTGCACCTCAGCACTGTTTGACAGTGGTAAGGCGCCCAGAGACCTAGGTCCAACAAAAGGATGGTGGCAAAAATGAGGCGCAAAGAGAAAAAAACGGGGTAAGACCACCCTAGGGCTGACAGGTCTAACATGCGTCCCCCCCAGCCGAAAGTGGGGAGAGCTACCCAACCTCTAGGGAGATCTCATCGCTAAGGCGGAAAAACCGGGAGAGACCGTCAGCGTTGGCGTGGTCTACTCCGGGTCGATGTTCCACCCGAAAGTCCATCCCCTGGAGGGAAATGGACCACCTCAACAATTTGGGGTTTTCGCCTCTCATCTGCATGAGCCAGCGAAGGGGTCGGTGGTCGGTTTTAATAAGGAAGTGAGAGCCAAAGAGGTATGGCCTCAGCTTCTTCAAAGCCCAAACCACGGCGAAGGCTTCTCGCTCTATAGTACTCCACCGCTGTTCCCGGGGGAGTAGCCTTCGAGAAATAAAGGCCACTGGCTGGTCTTGGCCGTCATCATTCAGTTGCGAGAGCACAGCTCCAATGCCATGCTCAGAGGCGTCTGTCTGCACGATGAATTCTTTTCCAAAGTCCGGAGTCCTGAGCACCGGAGCGGTGCACATCGCGTGCTTGAGGGTGTCAAAAGCTTCTTGACAGGCAGCCGTCCAGATGACTTTGCGTGGTTGCTTCTTTGATGTCAGTTCAGTCAGGGGGGCCACGATGGTCCCATAGCCCTTGACAAACCGGCGGTAGTAACCCGTGAGGCCAAGGAAAGCCCGGACCTCCGTTTGGGTTTTGGGGGGCTCCCAGGCCAAGATGGTGTCGATTTTGGCCTGGAGGGGTTGCACCTTACCCCCGCCCACCAGGTGTCCCAGGTAGACGACAGATCCCTGTCCAATCTGGCACTTGCTGGCCTTGATTGTTAGGCCAGCCCGCTGTAGGGCCTGCAGCACCTCCTGGAGATGCCCCAGATGGTCCTCCCAGCTGCTGCTGAAGACAGCTATGTCATCCAGGTAGGCAGCAGAGAAGGCCTCTAGGCCAGACAGTACCTGGTTAACCAACCGCTGGAAAGTGGCCGGAGCATTTTTCAGCCCGAAGGGCATCACCCGAAATTGAAAGTGGCCCTCGGGGGTGGAGAACGCAGTCTTCTCCTTCGCTCCGTCCGTCATGGCAATCTGCCAATAGCCTGACGTCAGGTCGATTGTGCTTAAGTACCGAGCTGCTCCCAGTTGGTCAATGAGCTCATCCGCCCGAGGGATCGGGTGAGCATCAGTCTTGGTCACAGAATTCAGACCACGGTAGTCCACACAGAACCGAAGTTCTGGTGTGGTGCCCGGTGGGGCCGCTTTCGGCACCAACACCACCGGACTAGCCCAAGGGCTGCTGGAAGGCTCAATCACCCCCAGCTCCAGCATTTTGGCCACCTCACCCTGGATACTGGTCTTGACTTTGTCCGACAGCCGGTAAGACTTGGTTTTTACTGGTGGGCAGTCCCCTGTGTCCACATCATGGGTACACAGGTGCGTGATCCCAGGAGTGAGGGAGAACAACGAGGAGTACTGCCCCAATACCTGGCGGCAGTCCCTCTGTTGCTCAAGGGTCAAGGATGGGGAGAGGATCACTCCCTCCACCGATCCATCCTTCTCTTGGGCCGCCAGAAGGTCCGGAAGGGGCTCGCTCTCCTCCTCTTCGCTCCCATCCGTCACCATCAGGAGGGTAAGTTCTGACCGCTCCTGGTGTGGCTTAAGGCGGTTGATGTGGAACACCCTGTGGGGTTGTCGGGGGGGTCTTGAGGTCTACTACATAAGTGGTCTGGCCTCTTCTCTCCAAAATTTCATACAGTCCAGTCCACCGGTCCTGGAGGGCGCTAAGCTCTCCGGGCTCCATGACCCACACCTTCTGTCCAGCATCCAACTCCACCGTCCGAGCATTCCGGTCGTACCACTCCTTCATGACGGCTTGACTAGCCTCCAGATTGTCTGAGGCTTCCTTCCACAGCTTGGCCATCTGGCTGCGGAATGCCAGCATGTAGCTGACCACATCACGGGGAAGCTTCTGGGAAGACTTCTCCCACCCCTCCTTCACAAGACTGAGGGGCCCTCTAACGGGGTGTCCATAGAACAGCTCTAAGGGGCTGAAACCGACCCCCTTCTGCGGCACCTCTCGGTAGGAGAAGAGCAGACAGGGTAAGAGGACGTCCCACTTCCTTCTCAAGTCCTCGGGTAGGCTCCGGATCATCCCCTTCAGGGTCTTATTGAAGCGCTCCACGAGCCCGTTAGTCTGGGGGTGGTAAGGAGTGGAGAACCTGTAGGTCACTCCGCACTCCTTCCACATGGCCTGCATGTAGGCCGACATGAAATTCGTGCCCCTATCTGACACCACAACCTTGGGGAATCCCACTCGGGTAAAAATCCCCATCAAGGCCCGCGCCACCGCAGGTGCAGTGATGGTCCTCAGAGGGATGGCCTCCGGGTACCGGGTGGCGTGGTCCACCAACACCAAGATGAACCTGTGTCCTGAAGAAGTCGGCGGGTCCATTGGCCCGACAATGTCAATTCCTACCCGCTCAAAAGGGGTACCGACAACCGGGAGCGGTTCCAAGGGGACCTTCAACTTAGTCCCAGTTTTGCCACTCGCCTGGCAAGTCGTACAGGTCTTGCAAAAGGTGTCAGAGGCAACTCGCATTCTGGGCCAGTAAAAGTGTGGGACCAAACGAGCAAATGTCTTGTCCTGGCCCAGGTGTCCTGCCAGTGGTATCTCATGTGCCAATTCCAGCAGGAAGGCTCGGTAGCATTGGGGGACCACTAAGGCCCTTGATGACCCATGCACCGGAGCCTTAGGCTCACTGTAGAGGAGACCATCCTCCCAGTAGACATGGTAGTTACCGGTCTCTGTACCAGTTGCTTGGGCTTCGGCCTGCTGCCGCATGCCTTCAAGCTTTGGGCACACTCTTTGCGCCCGACAGAATTCCTCCCGGGTAGGCCCTCCTTCCACCTGCCACTCCGCAGGGGTCGGCAAGTCCCCCACGGGAACACCATCCACCTCAGCGGACTCCGGGGTCACCTCCGCGGGCTCCCCATCCATCTCGCCGGGTGCATCCTCAGAGATGTCATCTTGTCCAGCAGTGGGCTGGGCCATTGTTTCAGGCTCCAACCCGGGTTGAGTTCCTTGCCGGGCAGCCATGGACCGCGTGACCACGCAAGTCCACCCTGGTAATCCCAGCATCTCAGCGTGGGCGTTGAACTCCACCTCCTTCCAGGCAGTATGTTCCAAATCGTTTCCGAGCAGACAGTCAACTGGCATGGCAGGGCTCACCGCAACTCTCAACAGGCCTGAGACTCCTCCCCACTCAAAGGGAACTTGGGCCACGGGGTAATGACCCAGGCTATTATCAGCAATGACAACCGGGTGGAATACCTCAGGAATCACCTGCTCTGGGGACACCAGCTGACGTCTTACCATCGTCATGCTGGCACCCGTGTCCCTCAGAGCCTCCACCTCCTCCCCGTTCACCAGGACCCTCTGCCGGTACTTGGCAGTGTTCGAGGGTACCTGAACCAGTGGGATTATCTCTCTATCCCCCAGGGAAACTAAGGTCAAGCCTGTCCACTCACCCCCCCTACCTAGGGACAACTCCTCCCCAAGCGCTACACTGGCCACCCCGGGGCTCTTACCTCCTGTGGGGGCTGGGGTCCTCTTGCGACACTGGGGATCCCCCTTGTAGTGTCCAACCTCCCCACACTCGTAGCACCGGACAGTTCTGGGCTGCTGACTCTTGTCAGGGTAAGTGGGTTTCTGGAATCCAGAGTGGGGTGGGGAACCTACCCCCTTCCCTTGCGGTCTATTTTGGGGGCCTTTAAAGAACTCCTTTTTATCTCCCCCCTCTCTCTTCTGGAGAAAACCCTGTCCACCTTTCGGGGGGTCTCCCCCGGATCCCTTGTGGGACACCCGAGTGCTAACCCAGGTATCCGCCTCCTCCGCAAGTTCCCGAGGATCGGTCAGCTTGCGGTCCACCAGGTGTTGGCGCAGCTCTGGAAAACATTTATCAAGAAGGTGCTCCCTTAAAAACAGATTGTACAGCCCTTCATAGTCACTCACTTCGCTGCCACGCACCCAACCCTCCAATGCCTTACGGGCATAATCAAAAAAATCCACCCAGTTCTGTGTGGGAAGCTTGTGGCTGTTGCGGAATTTCTGGCGATACTTTTCTGGAGTGAGGCCAAACTTTTTAAGCAGGGCCTCCTTCATCACAGGGTAGTTCGTCTGATCCCCTTTGTCCAAGGTCAAGAGTGTGTCCCTCGCCACCGGAGGTATGTACCTATACAGGCCTCCCCCCCAGTAACTCTCAGGCACCCCATGGGCCACCAAAGACACCTCATACGCCGCCAACCACTTATCAATGTCATCCCCTACACTGAAACTGGCCATCACCTCCTTAGGTAGGTAAAACGGAGGCTCTCGTGGAGCCTCAGCGGGTACGCTGCCACCATTCAAGTTGCACTGCGCCCCCATCTGCAATGCTCGGAGCTCTAATTCTTTCAGGCTAAGGTCATGCAAAAGCTTCCTTTCTTCCATGGCTAGCCTTGCCTCTTCTCGCTCCTTGCCCATCTTAGCAAGCTCTAGCCTCAATTGCCTCTCCTCCCTCCTGTCCTCGTACTCCTCCACAGACACACTGCTCGCTGACACACTACTGCCTGCCCTGGAACGTCTCCCTGGCAACACATTCTCACTGATGTCTATGTGCAGTAGGTCTAGCTCTCTTGGAGCGTCCGCCTCCCCCTGTTCCTCGACCACTCTCCCTCCCGGGTGGGCCAATACCCATGCCCTCAATACTTTCTGAAGCTCCTCTCTCTTGGCGCCTCGCTTGACGGGCACCCCCATCCCCCAACAGAACTCCCTCAGCTGCGCCACCGTATAAATTTCAAGGTTGGCCAGCTCGAACTCCATCCTGACAGGTGGGGCCCCAGACAACTTAAGGGAAAAACTACTAGGACGTAGGCAACAGGTTAACACAGGAGTCTGTACAGTCAGGCAGTGAAGGGCGAATTGTTAGGCTTGCTTACAAATAGGTGTCCAATTGCGGCGCACACTGAGTCCCTGTAGGGTGCTGCACAAGCACAAGTCGTTATCCCACCTCTGAACACCAATGTTAGAACCGGGGTCACCGATTCCGACACGGTAGCTTGGCGCGAGGCAGGAAGGCACCCGAAGGCAATGTGTTAAGCAGTTGTGCAGCACACACTCACACTGACCCAGTAATGCGCACACAATAAGGAGACACCACACCAGGCTGTTTGATAAAACAAGACTCTTTATCTGGTTCAAGTTAGAGCAGTAGATAGGGCAAGTAATCACAGTGCAACATTAAATTCATTTCATTATGGAACGTGGATAAATTCATTCCAGTACCTTAAAACATTAGAACTTTATGCAGGCAAAAAGGCAGTAGTATTAACCTTGTAAAAGCAAGTATCACCGTTCGTAATTGATTGCATGTTAAAACTGAGGCTCAAGTTCATTCAGGTCCGTTCAATTCAATGAAGATCTTAATGTAGATATGCACACAACATTGGTAACATTTCAATCAATAAGGGACTTAATGCAGGTATGCGATTAACATGAGAAACATTGCTTAATCCCTGTCAACCATGTAACCTCCCTTGTGTAGGTATTTCATTGCAGGAACATTTAACAAGCGGGGTTTCACTTTTAAGGCAATTTCCCCGTGTAGGGCAGGTAACACAGAGCCTTCAGCGATGTGGCACATAGAATACCCATCAGGCAGGAAATAACATTCAGTGAGCAGGCCTGACCGGTACCGGCCTTCTGCATTTAAACATGGAGGGGGCAGTCAACTCAGCAGAATGAGGGCTACTGCCCCTCTCAGTCCACTCTGGACGATAGGCGGGGGTAGCGCCGCTAACATGAGGCCTCCATGCTGCGTGGAATCCCCCACAGGGCCTCCCGGGCTCACCTCGTTGTCCCTGAGACTGGCGGGACGTTCCCAGCGCCGGACGCCTCCTCCCCGGCCGGCTCCGCTCTCATGCGGGGCCCTGGGCGGGGAAGGCAGGTCGGCAGCGTTTAAAGGGGGGAGGAATCCTGGCTTTGGGGAAGGAGGGGGCCGGCAAGGCTCTTCTCCGGCCCCCGGTACCCCGTAGATGCAGTCGGCCGCAGGCCTCCGGCTCCCTCCACAGCTCCGGCCCGGGAGCCAATCGGTGCGCGGCTTCCTGGGGGCGCGGCCTATGACGCGGCGGCGTCCCGGTTGCCTAGCGACGCCTCTCTTCGCGCTTGCAGGCCTGGCGCGGCCTTGGCAGGGCCGCGGCGATGATCTTGGGCGTATGGCAGCGCCCGTCCTGGCTCAGCGGTGACTTGGGCCCAGCACTTCTCCAGCGACCCCGAGGTCGCGGCGGTGAGCTCGCACGCAGGGGCAGGGGCCGCGGCGGTGATTTTGGCAGGCAGCGCCCGTCTTCATAGCAGGGCACAGGGCGGCAACGGCGACCTGGGACCTCAGCGCTCACCTCCCTTACAGCGCACAGGGGCCGCGGCAGTGATGCTTGACACAGCGCTTCTTTAGGCCACGATACCGGCAGCTCGCAGAGCACCGCGCTTGGGGTGAAGAGACCAATTCAGCGCTGGAGCGTTTCTCAGATACAGTGCTCCAGCAGGCAGCAACAGTTCTGGGGGGGGAATCAGCGATGTCAGCAGGACACACGGGGTGAAGGTCCAGCACTTAGAGGCACGGTGCTTTACCTGGTGATCCCCCAGTTGCATGTACAGGTTGTAGTGAAGAGTTGCAGTTTCTGGTCGCAGGATTTCAGTTGCGGTAGTTTGATGGTAGTTGCTTAAGTGGTAGTTGCTTAAGTGGTGGTTACTTGAGGGGAAAGGGGGTTGAGTTGGTGGCACAAGAGGCAGGTAGGTGCCCTGCAGGCACACTGGAGGTGGTTCCCTGGGTCCCCTCACGCTGGGCAAGGTCAGCAGGTGGAAGGTGTTCCTCATCTATCTTAGCACAGCAGTGCCTAAGCCCAGTCAGTACCAGTAGTGTAGGTCTCCCCCCTAGGCCCAACAGCCTGTACTCCGGCAGAGGTTCCCCCAGGTCCAGTGGTGCCCCAACTGACTAACTAGGTTTCCCTCCAAACCTCTTATACCCCTAGGTCAGGTGACCCTCCTGAAAGGCGGCAAAACATAACTCCTCCCTGGGCTGGAAGGTTCTAGAAGCTTCCGTCATGTCTGTCTATGAGGCCCAGAGGCGGGACGGCATGGATACAGTATCATTATGTCGCAGCCTGATCCGGACTACTGGTGCGTGCATGTACAATGGCCACTCCGCAGTAGCAGGGGCCTGTGGCAGCCATATTATTAGGAGAGCACCTGCACCTCAGCACTGTTTGGCAGTGGTAAGGCGCCCAGAGACCTAGGTCCAACAAAAAGATGGTGGCAAAAATGAGGCGCAAAGAGAAAAAAACGGGGTAAGACCACCCTAGGGCTGACAGGTCTAACATGCTTCTTTCCGCCAACAAAAGTCTTGCCCACCACAGGGCCTACTTAATGCCGGCCGCATCGCGAGCACGCAGCGGATATGCCAACGGCAAGCCTGTCTGGGCCTGGACCGTGACCAGCTCCACGACCCCTGGCCTTCTTGACCCCCCTAGCCCACAAAGATACAACATCGCCGAGCTCTACACACTCAACCCCGGACGCCACAATAAACACTGCCACCGCGACGACCCGCACTCCACATTAGGACCCTTCACCGGCACCCACTGCCACTGCTCACACACCAGCCCACCGACCTGTCCCACTCCGAACACACCACAGGCACCACCTGAACAAAAACAGAAAATTGCATGCGCCCTTCTCAACACACAATCACTATGCTAGCATTCCACTGCATTATGGGACCTCATTGCCACCCCCGCACCGGACATGGTCTTCCTCACTGAGACCTGGCTCAACCCCACATCTGCCCCAGACATTGCCACAGCGATCCCAGATGGATATAAAATCACTCACCAGGATCGCACCAACAAGCCGGAAGGAGGAACAGCCATAATGTACAAAGACCATACAGTGTACCACCGACACCACCACCCACATGCAACATCTCAACTTCAACCTCTACTCAGACAACCATCAGAGGCGCCTTTGCATACTGACCCCCAGGCGCTTCAGCTCCTGCAGCACCATTGCCGACTTCATTGCAACCCTAGCCTTAGACTCCAAGGACTAAATCTTCCTCAATGACCTACATTTCCACATTGACGACCCCAATGACAAAAACACCACACACCTCCTTGACAGTATGAAGAGCCTCGGATTGGCCCAGATTGTCCACGACCCTACACAAACCGCAGGACACAAGCTGGATGCAATTTTCACCTCAAGCAACTGCATCAAATACAGCCATGTCACAGAACGCACATGGACCGAGCACTCCATTCACTTCAGAATCTCCAGCCCCCGCACTGCCACCCCCAAGACGACCAACGCCCCCCACCAGATGAGGAACAAAATCTCAGAGACCAGCTGGGGGAACGCCCTCAGCAACTCAAACCCTGCTACTGCCACCAACCTTGAACAGGGAGTGAAAAACTTTAACACCTAGATCACCAATTGCGCAGGCAGAATTGTCCCCATCAAGAGCACCATCCAGAGAAAATCCTCCAAAAAGGACCAGCTGGTACACCCAAGAATTCAGAACAGTGAAACGAGACAGCAAACAGTTGGAGAAGAGAAGGTGTACCAGCAAGGGCACCTCCGACAGGGCAGCATTCAAGACCTCCCTGACCTCCCTCAACCTGTACCACCACCTGGTGAGAGGAACAAAGATGACAGCCCTTGCTGCACGCATCGAAGCCAGCACAAACACCACCTAGGAACCTTTCAACATCGTTAAGGAATTGTCCAACCCAGCTGCCAGCGAAAACAGCATCACACCCTCTCACAAGAGCTGTGCAACAACCTCGCCCACTTCTTCCATGACAAGATCTCAACCATATACAGAAACTTCAAACCCCAACTCACACTTACGGATTTCCTCGACAGTTCCGCCACCACTGTAACTGACACGAACCACATACGGACCACCTGGAACAAACATCCTCTCCACCTAGGACACCACCTCCACCATGAAATACATCTACTCAGGAGCTTGGACAGACTCATGCTCGCACCACATCTTCAACCTCGGAAACCAAAGGATCGGCCAGGAACTCACCACCCTACTCAACACATCTATCACCACCGCAAAATTTCCCGACGCCTTGGACCACGCCAAAGTCAGACACCTACTCAAAAACCCTCTGCTAAACCCAGCGAGCTCGAAACCTACCAGCCAATCTCCCTGCTCCCATTCCCAGCGAAGGTACTGGAAAAGATCAACAATCAACTCATGACACACCTGGAGAAGAACCAGTTACTCAACGCCTCCCAATCCGGCTTCCGCAGCAATCACAGCACCGAAACAGCCCTGATCACAGCCACCGATGACATCCGAACCCTCCTTGACCGAGGAGAAACAGCAGCTTTGATCCTCCTCTAGCTCTTGGCAGTCTGACACCATATCCCACCACATGCTGATCGAAAGACTCCACCACATCGGCATTCAAGGGGATGCGCTCAGATGGATCACCGGAAAAATTGAGGATCCACCTCCCACTTTTCAACTCTGAACCCAGGGAGATCACCTGCGGCGTCACCCAGGGCTCATTCTTCAGCCCCACACTCTTCAACGCATATATGACCCTGTTGGCCAACATAGTCCGATCCCACATAATTTCCTACGCAGACAACACCCAACTCATCCTCTCACTCACCGACTACCACACCACCACCAGAACCAACTTCCACAGAGGCATGACAAACGTAGCCGACTGAATGAAGAACAACTGATTGGAGCTGAATAGAGACAAGCCAGAAGTATTGATCTTTGGCAACAGCAGCAACACATGGAACAACTCCTGGTGGCCATCAGACCTAGAACCTCTACACGCTCCCTCCAACCACGCCAGAAACCTCAATCATCATTGACAACAAAAGCTCAACATGAAATTACAGATGAACGCCGTCTCCTCCGCCTGCTTCCTCACTCAGTGCATGCTACATATGACCTTCAAGTGGCTACCCCTACACATGAGACAGCACCGTGACACAAGCCCTCATCACCAGCGGACTGGACTACAGCAATGCAGTCTATGTAGGAATCGCCGCACATCTCCTACAGACTTCAGACCATACAGAACGCCACAGCCAGACTCCTCCTCTGCCTTCCCCGACTAACCCACATCACACCCCACCTCAGGCAACTCCACTGACTCCCTGAACAGAAGAGATGGCAATTCAAGCTGCTGACCCACGCACACAAAGCTCTACACAACCAAGGACCCACCTACATTAACCACCGCCTGAACTTCCACCAACCATCAATAAGACTACACTCTGCCTCTCTTTTACTTGCCCATACTCCCCGCATCTACTGAAGCAGAAGTGGAGGATGCTCCTCCAACATCGCAGCAAAGACCTGGTACAGCCTCCCCACGCACATCTGGACCATCACCTCACTTCCAGATTTCTGAATGGCCCTCAAGACCTAGCTGTTCGATTAAGCCTCCAAGACCTGCAAGCGTCTGTATATCCTATTGGGTGATTAGCCGTACTTTATAAATCCTGATTGATTAATTGATGACTATGTGGCAGGCTGCTCTCAGCTGTACCAGGAGAGTGCCCACTGTGCCCTATGCAGCTCGAACAGGTAACATTTACATGGTCTGCAATCTCGACTGTGTCCTTGTGTGTGCAGAGACTTTTTCACCAATTACTTACTCCTGAGGAAGATTCATTCCCACAGACTGCCTGAGGTGGAGACACGGGACCTCTGCCATTGCCCTCTTCGCATCTGTGTATGATTGGCAGGCGAACCGCTCTTTACTAATCAACTCTTTCTGCAGCTTCTTCTGAACTAGATAGAACATGTTAATAGTCACAGTCATTTTTGCCACCCATTATTTCAGTTCTTCATTTTTCTGAGATAATACCTCAGTGGCTTACTAAAGGTCACACATTGACAGCAATGAACAGCAGACAGTAAGCTTAGAATTAGGCTTTTGAAAATATCAGCTACCATAGTGTCTGATGAACTGTCTTGGTGTGTGGGAGCAGTTGAATTGACATTAATAAAATCATAGTAGGTTGCAAAATAAAAATTCATTTGCAGAAATTGTACTGCAGGTGGAAAGAGTAATTTGAGTCTGTTTTTGCTGTCCACAAACAGTTTGTGATTACACAGGCTTTTGCGCAACCCCTTCTGTATTATCTTGGTAAACAATATGCTCACGAGCCTATGATTGTTTCCATCACTGCTCTTGATTGCACCTTGAATTTATAAAAAAAAACAAAAAACAGTAGGACTATAAAATGGTGTGTGAAAATATACTTGAGTATAACTAAGTTATTACACGGCAGAGGAGCTAGTGACACTTTCTTTAATGGAACACTACAATACTTCTATTAGGAAATTCCACTAACATTCTTCATGCGTAATCTGCTCATACACAAATATATAACTATTGCATTAGTCATAATCCTTGCAAGGTCACACCCGTACCTTCTGGCGTTCAAATATTAGTTTACCATATCAGTTTTTCACCTGCTCACTAAGCTAAAACTTACAACAAAAATATATATTTTTTTAATAATCACACAGGCAAAACCTATTGCAATTGCCTATGCTTGCTGGATTTACCTCAGATTCTTCTGGCTAGTCAAAGGACTCGACAATGGAATACAATACAACATTCTTCAGGCAGTGTCTAAGGCACCCATGATTTCTGACTCTGGAAGGTGTAAATAAGTCAATAACCTGGTGCATTATTTAGGCCCTTGGGAATTTTGATCAAAAGATTTATTGAAATTGGTTTCTCATCCTCTCAGGTCATGAGTTGGTCTACTCTACATCAAAGTTCAAGATGTTAATAATCGTAAGTCAAGGGTTTCAGAAATAGCGATAATTCAATTTGACAGGAAGTGTTATATCCCGGAGGATGGGTATCTAGAGACAGAGGATGTGCCAATTGCATGGAGCAGCTGTTTCACTCACATTTTCTAGACAACAGCTATCTTTTGGTCTATTAGGGTTTCTTAAAGAGCTTTATTGCCAGGAAGCTGGCCATAACAGATAACATGTGAGTTTAAAGCCGTCTATATTTATTTTAAGGTCTATTGCGAATACATTTGTGACCAGCGCGATTCAGAGGTATAACAAGTAAAGCTATCCAGCTTTTATCATAAACAATCATATTATGTTATTATATTTGTTAATATCAGTAGGCCAGTGCTGTGGATTAGGTGGAGGCAATAGAAGTGTCCTTCCAAATAGTTTTTTGATTACACAAGGAAAATCTGAGCCAATTAGCTGGTGTTACTTTTCTCCTGTGTTCTGTGTACTAACAGTGCAACACACGCAGTTCAGTCAGCTTCAGCTGGTCTGTTTAATTTGTCAGAAATCAGCTTCAAAAAGTGGGTTATATTGAAGCAATCAAGGTTAATACAGAAATTGAAATAAAAACTCGTGGAGCGCTCCAGACTGTGAACATTATCTGGTGTCCCAGCTACAGTGGGTGAGCTGCTGGTTCGCGGAAAGTCACCATAGTTGACACTGCCTCAACCCACCAGTGGCGGCTGGTGACATTTGAAAGTGGTGAGCGTAAAACAATTGTCATACTTCACTGCGGCGAGCGAGCCTGAACCACCAATGGGGGGTTCTCCCCCCGCCCCCCCCCCCCCGAGAAAATTTTGAAAAAAGAGTGGGCAAATGGTGAATTTTCAAGCAAACCAGAAGGTGTGAAGAACAGCTCGGTCAATACTACTGTTTAGAGTTGTGGGAGTTAAGAAACCTTATAGAAGTTTGACACATAATGAGAATGCTCTGGGAATATGGAACTAAAATGAACAACAATTTACTGGTACCGCAGTAGCACAACTATTCTTAATCATACTGCTCATGTTTGGCACAGGACTGGGCATTCAATATTACACATATTCCATCACCTGAACCCCCCCAACTCTCTTACTCAATAGAGCTATCCAATGCCTCTGAAAAACACCCAGAATGGACACAGACAAATGGACAACCCCACCCTGCATTAAAAAACTGAATCAATACAGGTATGAATTGCACATTTGATTTTTGTGTATTAGTAGTTCTCATTATGAATGCGTAACTGGTTTTAATTCCCACTCCAGCGCAAGGCGATACTCTCCGGGTTACTCGCCGCAGAGCTCTTCAAACAGTGTATTGGCTTTGCCCATGCTTGTTTAGGTTTAGCATAAGTTTGCCTGTTAGCTTTTAAAAAAAAGTACACAAATATGGCCCTAAAATGAATAATTATTCTTGTGGTTGGATTCATGAGCCGAAAATGAAGATTTGCACACGTCAACATTTTCATCTGAGATGGCCATTTCTTTGACTACCGAGAGATAAACATTTTTGCACTAGAAACCACTTTCGGGTCTGGGGACTGGCATTGTGAAAAGACGTTTCTTGGGGTCATATGGGGTTAGCCTGCATACAGTGCACCCACAAGGAGAACCAGAACTAAAACCTAAGGATTGGGAAATGACCTGAAAAGGTAATTTTTCTCCTCGTCCACTTTTTGAGTTCACCAGTCACAGGCGAGGTGTGAAACTGCATTGCCCAAGTACCCCAAATACCCATGCATTACGCACCTGTTTGGGGCAGTGCCTGCGAGTCACGCTAGCACTGATATACAGTCTGAATATGATCCTTCACTGAAAACAAAGGAATTCCTACAATTACGACAAACTGTTTCTGAAGTTCCATTTGCTGATCAGTTACACAAATACCATGATATTGTTTATACTGAAATATCTGCAGAACCTGCAACAGGTACAAAGCACTGGTACCCGCAGCTTGTGCAAGGAAAATGTGAGGGTTTTAATTTAAAATGAGCAACATAGCCATGAAGAACTTAAGAGATACTACTGTACAAAGAGATTCTACTGTACAAATGGCAGAATTAAATGCACATTGACTCCAGTCCATAGGCCTTTGAAAAAAATAACATAAAAATATTGGCGGAGGAAGGCATGTTGGGAACAGGGGCTCGGGCCATGCCCAGCCAGTATAGCGAACAGAGGTACTCCCCTGGGGCACGGCAGCATCCTTGCTTGCCACGGCCCCTTGGCTACTCGGTTAATGCTAACAGGGTATGGCCGAAAGTTCATGCTGTGTCATGCCCTGTGGGTACCACAGGCTGAGGGACTCCTACGGGCACCAGGTTAAAAGGGATCATGGTGGCTGAGCCTCACCAGTAACCTCCGGTAGCAGCCAAAGGGTGACCCCAGGACCTTCACTTGTTAACCCTGGAAGGACATGACAGAGGAGGGAGAGACGGTCTCATGTAGGTAGGAGGAGAGGAGGAAACAGCTGAGCAAGAAAGAAAACGTCCTTACAGCTATTAATCTCTGCAGTCTTGGGAGAGAGGGGGGCCTGAGACACACGTGTCCAAGGCCATTGTCAGGGCATTAGCATCAAAGCATCGGAACATTAAACAAAGAATATTTGTTTTACTGATTTGAGAAAGGTCTTTTAAATGTCCCAACCTAAGCTTATGAGCCTGGCTCCCACGGCGACTGCTGTGAGCAGAGCCTGGAAGTAATCCACTCCTAATACTGAAGGCGGGGGTAAATGCGTGCCCTTTGGCAGAGGTGCACACCTTTGAATGAATGATGACATGCCATATCTGACAGGTGAGGGGCACTCCTCATGCATGCCAACTCGGATGAGGGAAAACATTTGGATGAAATTGTAAACTTGTCTGTCCCCCATTGCATTCATTGGTTGTTTTGGCGCTGCCCTTATATAGCGCTTCATTCTTTTTGGGATCCTTCCGTACTCTTTTTTTTCTGTAACTGTAAGACCAGCGTGGCATTAGTCAGTCGTCTGCAGTGTGTGCCCAACCCACTGAGCTGGGTTACCGGAATCAAACCCCGAGACCTGCAGGCTACACTCGTCGCTGGCCTTTGCCCAGACAGCGTCCTGGTCAGAATCAAATGTGGCGCCCCTCTTACTTGACCTCTTTATTTGTCGGCGTGTCAACAATTTGGAAGGAGTAGGAGGAATACCAGGGGGAGGGGGGGGGCCCAAAATTGAGAAGCACAATGAAAAGGAAAAAAGGGACAAATTACGGACATGGGTGCCAGCAGTTTTCGGAAACAGAGTTTAAACACACTGCTCGCAATACTCGCGCGGCGGGGGGGGGTTTAAAAAATAAAGTAAAGAAAACTTACCTGACCGCCCGGGTCCGCGCCGCCTCCGCTGCTGGGCAGGGGTCCTGCGTTGGCGCCTTCAACGTCTTCTGCGTCACTGGAGTGGCTGGCAACCCCTCTCAGCCAATCCAGACGCTGCTCCAGCAGCGCCAGGATTGGCTTGAGCAGGGATGCTCCCCGCTCATTAGGAGACCGGGGCTGCGGCATGAAGCAACCCTCGCTCTCCTAAGGGGAAGGCTAGTGCGCATGTTCGGGCTGGTCGTAAAAATGACCAGCCCAAAACCGAACATGCGCACTATTGCTGTCTAGTGCGCTGTCACTCAAACCCTGAGTGCTGCCACAGCCCCGCCCCCTTCAGCATCCCTCGTTCTACTTCTGACGCTAATTCCAATCAGGAATCCTGATTGGAATTAGCGTCAGAAGTAGAACGAAGAATTTGTTTTCTAATTTATTTTAACGATTAATGGGGCCGTGTCATTAGTGGGGCAACGCTCCAATGGACGCACCGCCACTGCCCTACACCCTTGGTGACTGACCTGCTTACTAAGCGTATTCCACCTCGCTCAGCCTAGGATGCCAGCCGCTGCTCCTCTCCTCCACATCGAGTTTTGATATGCATTACTCACCCACAACCCATGCCTCAGCTATCCCCCTTTTGGGCTCCCCATGCACTTCGAGGCCGCTGTATGCGTCGATATTGGAGAAATGGCAGGCTTTGGCAACCCCGGAAGATCTCGTAAACGATGGAGCTTTCATGCTTTTTAATTAACTCTATAAACAATCAAACATTCAACGGGGAGAGTTTAACGCATCATGCTCTGTCCCGCGCACTGTGTAGCACGTGGAACGTCACAGACGCGGAACCTCCATCTCACGCGCTCATAAAATACCTACAAACTATGGACAACAGCTCCCGCCTTGTCAGCAGGTTCTTGGAAGCACAGACAAACATCCCTAGAAGATCTTTGAGAGACATGGGAGGCAGAACCGAGCCGACCCTTTACTGATAAAGAACAGGACAAAGTGCTGGTTTATCCGCTATCGTATCTAGAACCGTTATTTATTGGACTGAAATTGTGCACCTTTTGGCAGAGGCTACTGACCGTGCTCTTACTCCCACGACCCGGTTTTGTATCATGACAAATATAGAGTCACCTCCCAGTTCATCGACCTAGCTTTGGTGCGTAGGATTAATATGCATTAGAAACATGTTGAGGGTCCCCTTCTGGAGGGCAGACATGTTGCACTGGGCGTCCTCAGAGGGAATTACTTTGCTCTGCGAAACACACCAGGGTAGAAGACCCATTGAGTTTGCGACAGCGTGTGACACTTTATTGGGTGACATCCAGGGGGTTGTGAATAGGAGCGAGGGTGATGCTCTTGTATCCTTCATGTGCGTCTTACCTGGGTAGAAATTCCCCTGCACCGCTTTTGACCACTGGCACAGTCCACAGCTCCTGACACCCTAACGGAGTTCTGCCTCTGTATTCTATTGATCTCTTGACTCTTTCAGGGAAAGGGGGTGCCGCGGGATGGGTTAGGCGGGATGTATGATTTATTTGTTTATTTGCTTGTTGCTCGATTTGCTTCAACAGACCCTTTTGTTGTTGTTATTGTTGGTCCCTGCTGAAAACTGCTTGCATTTTTGGATGACCTCTGCTCTTAATTTTTCTCACTACGTTGATTTACGTCCTTTCTTTTAGCTTAAATGCTCTGGGGCCTTCACTATGACTGCTGCACCACTGCTGGTCTACATTGTGTTTGGATTTCATTCTCTCTATTGCTGTACTAACAACAGTAATGATATTTTATGTTTATATCGATAACATTTGTTTAAAGAAAAGAAAAAAAAAGGAATCTAGAATCGCTGGATTCATACAGTTCTTCATTTTACATATACTCCAGCAAATATCAATCTATATTTCTCGCGACAGATTTTGCCTGCTCCCACTGTTACACCCTTGATGCATGTGTGCACCATATGTTGTGAGCATGCGGATCACTCTCGTAGTACTGGACAGTGGTGACTACTCTCACAAACAGCTGACTGAATCAGCACTCCTTTACTCCTGGGAGCTGTGTGTCCTGGGCTTAGTCAAGCACTATGAAAAAGTGCATTGAGGTGCTTTTCCTGGACCTGGCTCTGATCTTGGCGAAGCTTATCCTTACTCACCATTGGCAAGCTGAAGAGCCCCCAGCTCCATCGGCATGGAGACTTTAGCTTCTGGCTTGGGCTGAAACTGATAGCTTTGCACTGTGTAGGGAGGAGGACATGGGACTCGGGGAAACATTCCATTGATATGGAATCGGAAGTTTTACTGCTCAGGATGCTAAGTTTTGCAGCAATAACTCTGCCTCTTCGTAATTACACCCCTTGGACAGTACATGGAGCACACCACTCTTTCCCTCTTGACGTGCACCATGTAACCCTATCCCGGCACACTGATGTGCTAGGCAATACCCTTAAGCACTTGCTCCCGACTATCCTTACTTGGAGCCCATGGTCTAAGAGGAAACGATAAGTTGCATCTTCTCCGCTTTCACAAAGTAATTTACATCAAATGCTCTCAAACTTTCCATTAGCCTCTTACTTGATTTTATTGTGATACAGAACACTTTTCAAGCACTGGATCAACCCCGTTTGACCTGCCTAGAACACACTCCACTGACAAGAGCAATGGCATCAACCTCTTCATCAAGGAGAAAATATGAAGATCCGATCACAGACAACACCAAGCATCCATTTCCTCTTACGCTCACCTTTTCTCATAGAAACCAACATGTCATCCTTTAAAGCCCCGTCTCTCACAAATCTTGACGACCTACTCAACTCTCTCAAAGCCACTTCCTATGAAGATTATATCTTAAACTCACCCTTCATCAAAGCTCCCTTTAGGAAAGCTCTTTCACCCCTACTCGCCACTGTAAACACTTCCCTGACTTAACCCATCTTCTCAGGTCTCACGACTAACAAGATCCTCCCTTTCCCTAAAGAAACCTACATTAGATCTGATGACCTCAACAACTAATGGCCAGCACTCGCCTACCATTTATTGGCAAGATAATTGGAAAAAGCAGTGTACGCTCAACTCCAAGATCACATCTTTGGCAAAAATCTTCATGACTACCAATCTGGCTTCAGAGCACGCTGTAGCACAGAGACTGCTAACCTTATATATCATCGTTGATGCCTTCTTACCACAGATGTCTCCTGCCTGCTGATATTGCTGCAGATCTCAGCAGCCACTGATAGTGTCGACCATCCAACCCCCATGCACACCCTGGAGTCTCGAATGGGATTTACTGGCTATGTCCTTCACTGGTTCTCCACCTACCTTTCCAATTGACACCAGTTTGTTCACATAGGGACCTCTAGGGGACCTATAAACTGAGGAGTCTCCCTCGGCTCCATAAGATCACGTGCCATCTTCAACCTCTACATGAAGCAGCTTGGAACTCTACTCACAGGTAACAGCATTAAAATTCACCAATATGCCGACAATACACACCTCTGTCTGAAAGCCTCCTGTACTCCAGACATTCAGCACCTCAAACACCGCCTGCTCTTCATCCATACCTCGATATCCAAATCCTGAAGCTCATTCAACCAAGACAGAATTCTTGTTATTTGCCAAGAACAAGCAAGTAGTACTACAAACCAGGCTCAATGACATGAACCTTGATAGATTTGATCCCCAACTTTTACAGAATGCCAAGTCCCTTGGAGATACCATGGAAACTGATCCCATCCTCACAGAACACATTGCCAAAAACCAAAGACTAGCCGGTTCTAGCTCCCTCTTTTAAAGAAAGTAAAACCGATTTTCTAGAATGTGACTTCAGAAGTGCTTCAACCCCTTGTACTCCAGCATCTGCATAGGGGTAGCAGACTTCTCAATGGCCTCCCAGACTCAACATTGGCACCCCCTTGGAGCATCCCAAATGTCGCATGACATCTCATCTGGGGCTGGAAGAAATAGGATCACATTATCCCCGTTCTATTGAAATTCGATTGGCTCCCCTTGCTGGCCCTACCCATTTTCAAAAACAGCACTGGCATTTTGGTTTTGCAAATGATGCATCTCCCATTTAGCTTGCAGACATGACCACGATCTCTGGTGACTCTCGGGGCACACGTAGCAGAGCCACCATCAGACTGGAGAGGTGTAAAAAAAGAAGAAAAAACAAGGCAACAGGTGTTTTCCATCTATGCACCCCGGATCTCAAACATACTGCATCCATAAGGACTGCCCCAATGCTGCTCAAATTTTGAAAAGACGAAGAGATCCCTCTTTAAGGAACACATCAAAATACAGTAACAACCTAATTAACCAGCTACCTCACCTCTTACTCACTCATACTATGCTTGCCTTTGATCCTGTACAACACTCCGCTGCCATTTCGGCTAGGTATGCACTAAACAAATACTACATACATACATAATTATTCAGATGGGTAGGGCCCTTTCCTTGAGCCAATCTGCAGATGTGCTTTAAGGACAGCAAAAAACATTTAATTTGATTTGAGCATAGCTGTTACCAGCCTCATGATTAGATAAGTGTCATGGATGACCGGATGTCCAGCCTCTGGAAAGACTTTGCTGAAAACAGAGTTCCAATGCGATCTGATCTCAGGGAAGCTTGCAAACATACTCTAGATCTGAATAGTCAGCTTGGCATCTTGATACACAGCTGGTAAGACGGGCCTCTATTTATTAATCTCTTCTTTTTATGGGGTAATATAAAAGTGACCTAAATAAAAGTGCTGCCATATCCTATGTCTGGCTATTGTTGTAACTAAACAGACACCAGAAAGGGATTGCTAAAACAACTCTTGAGTTATCTCTTTCTACAACGACCTGACCATTTTGTGGCCCAGTGTGGCAGCTGGTCACCTACCGTGCCCATGAACATTTGACAACAAGCATGCATTTTTGTATTAGCAGAATTCAGTTATAAGAAATAGATTTTTGGCACGAAATCTGAGTCTCGCTTGGTCCTGATCTAATAGAGGTTTTCTCTGATTTATAGGTAGTTGAAAATTTCCTATAAAAATTTGTCACTATTAATGATAATCTGCCTTGGGCTTCAAACATGAAACATTCATTTTAAAAAGATATGCAGATAATTGGTGTTGGAAACACGAGGCTTTCATATTCAATGCCAGGCCTTAACTAGACGCTTTCTCTTTAATAAATACATGCTTTAGGAAATACTGAACCATGCACAAATATATTTAATGTGACTGCGTTAAGATTTTGTCCTAATTGTTGAAGTGTGCTTTTTATTAAACTTACAAAGTAAAACATGTATGCAGAATTAACATAGTTTGTATTAAATTAACACATTTAAAAGTGCAAAAACACAGTGCTTACTAAAATAACGACTTACTAAAATAATGGCTTGACTAGAGAATATGCAAGGACCTGAACGTTTCAAAAGGCTGACCTCAGCATAGCCTTCAAGATAATATAGGAATGTTGAATTTAGTTTGCTGACACAGCGCTCCATTCACAATTGACTCCTTGCTGAGAAAACACACGTATAAAATAAAATGCATCTTTTAACAAGTGATATGTCAAAGTAATGAATGTCCTGCTTAATAATATTTCCCCACAGCTAGTGCAATGTTTTTACAAAGATTATTTGTTTAGTTAAAATAAATGTTTGCTTTATTAGAAGATTAAGGGAAGTGAAGTCATTTTAAATAAAGACTCAAGTTAAGGAGAGGGCCATGGAGATTTATTGTTGAAACAAAGAAGATAGTCAGCTCGG
The DNA here is from genome assembly GCA_963921515.1 of Calotriton arnoldi. NCBI lineage: Eukaryota > Metazoa > Chordata > Amphibia > Caudata > Salamandridae > Calotriton > Calotriton arnoldi. Next base: position 1,030,409 of record CAWUFW010004791.1, on the reverse strand, counting down.
ATGACGTGTGGGAACAGAGAAGAGAAATTTACATTTTGGAGAATGGTGACTCCTTATTGGATTGATACGGAGACTAAAACAGACCATATGTTTTTGCACCATGAATACTGTCCTTAAAAGCGTGTTCCTAGTTTAGGAGTTCAGATTAACGTTTCGCAGGAGAGATTTAGACGGGTTCGGAGCAGAAGTTGATGAGAGCAGATGAGGGGGAGCTGCAGCAGATGATTTTAGGAGATTCAGATGAGATCAGCTGGGACGAGATCAGATGGGTTTGCAGAGCAGGCGGGAGCTGGACAGCAGAGAAGACTAGAGGCAGATAAAGACTGAATCCTTTTGACATTTATTAAACCCAAGCTTTATGCTTTAACTAATTGGCTTTTGCCAAGGCATATTTGTTCTGTGTTTTTTCTTTGTTAAATTCTGCAAATATTAATTATTGATTTTTAGCTTCATGCTAATTTCACTCTCTACTTTTGAACTGTTCATGGGGTCTGACTCACATTATTTGTGCCCTTTCTCTTGGACGAAGGTATTCATTCCTTCATGGAACATGCTAAATGCAATATTTTATTATGATCTTCACTAACTATATTGTTCTATTATACATTCTGTAACCTGATTAATATTTGACTAATGAATAAAAACTCAGAATTCCTAAACATTTTATTAGAAAATGAAACCCTTTAAACCACTCACAACTCTCATGATTGACTAAAATATTGAAATGTAATTGATTGCTTGCTTGTGATGATGAAGTAGCTTATTTGATCAAAATACAGTGGCAAAGATTCATTGCCTAAGAGTAGATATTGGTGTGGAAAAGGGTCCTGAGCCTGGATGGTATTTGGTAATTGAAAGATTGCATCACATTTATAATATTTCTTTGAGATTTCCGCGCTCGCAGTAGTTCTAGAATTCTCGGTTTGTATTACCAAATTCCATACCTATTTCACAGAATTATTTAACCATACCTAGGAAGTATAACTTGTGCAAGAATTTTAAGCTTGAGTTAGGCCAGGTAGTTATAATGACCTGAAAACTATCCAGCAAGGAAGAATTATTCCTTAGAGGTTGATAGCCATGTACTTTTGAGATTCTTAGACATCTGCATATGTCTCACTAGACCTTGACTAGTGTGTTAATATCCTTACATTTAAGATGTCTTGATGTCAGTTAGGATTACAGAATCGAAATAGGAATAGTGGGAGTGGTGTGACAAAGCACACTTGCACAAACAAAACCGCTGTTGATAAATTTTCCACTAGTTTGGCTAAGCATTTCCCTAAGGTTGCCTAATAGTAAAGCAAAACATTACATTCCTTTTACAAATAAAGTTGAATGAATACAAGGCTTACCCTAGCCTTTTTATGTTTTAAGCCTCTAGGTTTTTGAACAGACATCGGAAGGCATAGCAGAAGCACACAAATAAGTACAATAATTTAGGCAATAGGAACATTTCCAATAGATTGGTGCATTCTAAGCAGGTACGGCTCTCATTTATTAAGGCCGTTTGGTCTCAGATTATCATACTTGGCTGTTAACCATACTCCCAAATATTTCATTTTCAAGACTGAATACCCATCGTATGTGATGGCTAGCCTATATTCAGAAACTGAGTTATCTAGTTTATAGCCTGAAACCTTGCTGAAAGAAGCAGCAACAGCTTTGATCAAAGTTAAGGCTGAGGTGGAGCAAGGATTGATGATTAACACATCGTCTACATATGACAGTACTTTGATTCTGGCTTCAGAGAAAACTACTGGAGTAATATTTAGTCTCAATCCGGAGCCCCATAATGGGCTCCATATAAAGAGATTAGTGGCCCAGGGACAGAGGACATTGTCCTTCCTTTACACAGTCAATTAATGCCACTGCAAGGTTAGTGTGTCCCATTGCATATCTGCTGGTGATGAACCCATGTTGCCAATGAGTCACTGATTTTTTGTCATTTTATTAATTTGGAGGGAAAGAAGATGAGCGTATATTTGATAACCTGAGCATAAGAGTAAGAACGGGTGGAAGGTATTAAGTAGTAAGAGATGATTATATTTTTTTTAAGAATATACATAATTTGTGCGGAATTCCAAGAAGGATTTGAGGCTCTTGGGATGATTGCATCAGTTTGTTGAAAGAAAATGGGTGCAGTTTTAAAATGTATACAATTCACTCAGTATCCACTTCCTCATCTAGCAGGACTGTATGAAAGGCCCCTATCAGCTTTACTAACATAACTGGGGTGATTAGTAGTAGTTACTGATGAGCAGGGTCAGAACTGGCCGACAGACGCGAGCCAAAAAAGATCAAAGGCGTACTTATCAACCAGTAACTGAACCAGTAAAGGATTGTGTATAAAAATGAGAAAAGTGCAATAATGTCTGTGGTAGAACAGTGTTTAACGTGAGTTCGAGCATATGCTATCTTGGCCCCGTGTGACTAAAAGCGACATTGATTTGAAAATATCTTGAAGACAAATTACTGGGCTGTGAAATGATTTCATCGGAGTTCGAATATAAACCAAGTCACATCAGCTAGCTCCTCAGTAGTTCTGTGCTGTTGGGCAGTGTATTGCAAGATGAAAAGACAAATGTCAGCTTTTATTGAATTTCATACGGCATGATTTTCTAAGGAATAAAAGGTTTTTTTCTAAATATTCTTATAAATCAATTGTAATTTTACTGATGTTTTGTCTCACAGTAGAGCTCAAAGAAATGCGTGAGTGCTAGCTCTGAAGTAAAAGAAGCCTAGTCGTAAACCCAGGCAGGGTGACTGATGTCCCTTTACATCTATTTCAAAGAGTAACTAGTTAAGCAGAAATCTATTATTGAATACTGGTGATGCACTGGAGAGTGAAAGATATAAATCCTCTCCTGGGGATATCTCAATCTCTACGAGTCTATTATATCTGATGAGTCCAATAATGCAGATTGCTTGTCGCACGTGCACCATAGTGCGTCAATGTGTGTTGGTAGTGTCTTTCAGAGGGCACAACACCCACCGCAATGAAACTAGCAGAGTGGGCATGCAGTTTATTTTAGGCCAGAGTGTAGATTGGAGAACAATCTTCATTAGGACGATACAAAGAGCAACTATGTAATTCCTGTGTACCAATTTTAATACCCACTATTACCCAGCAGCTTCCCGGGTCTGATATAATATAGCAAATTGTAAGAGAAGATCAAATATTAAGGTGGATGCTCCTTTAACCAATATCATTTGAGAGGTGACAAGGAATGATTTGGCACTTAGATGTGAGAAAACAGTGTGGTCTTTGTAAGCAAACTTTAGTCTCTTCGAGACAAGCCAAATTGGTTTTTTCCAAGTCCCTGCTTGATTTTTGGTTGTTTCACTCATGCATTTAGTCTTTTAACATTAAGGGTAGCTCTTCTAAGGGAACTAAGCATGATGAAGTCATACCTGCCAACTCACACGGTGCCACCATGTGACACAGTATATCGGCTCCCATCACTCGGTCTCCTGGAGAGGAGGCGATATCACACGGTGGCAGGGAAAACGAGCTGAAACCCACTCTAAAAGTGATTTTCCAGCTCGCTATCCGAGGCTTTGAACTGCCAACGTCCATTAAGGTGTGTGAAAACACCCCAGGACATCGGCACCAGCCTCAGTACGCTGTTTATTTTTTTTGGGAGGAGGGGGCTTGGGGGCAGGGTTCAAAAGCGTCTTGTAGGTACTTCTCGGCACAAAGCCCTGCCCCCTCCTCACATGGTGAGATTGTTCTTCAAGTTAGCAAGTATGTGAAGTGGCCATGATATAACCTCAAACCTGTGTACAGGGCTGCCAAGTATCCCCCTCCTAATCTGGCCAATTTCCCAAATCCCCAGCTTCCCCAACCCCATCCCTCCCTGCCCTAGTGTCCTATTACCTACCCCCACACTTGTTCCTGCTTCACTTGTAATAAGGATCCCCTCATACCTCCCACAAGCCCATTTAGCAAGGAGGTGTTCATGTGCATGCTGGAAGATGCGTAATGGGAAACGATCGTCCACACCCATTGTGAACACTGCAACAGTTCCCATATAACCCTCTTCTATTTTCATCCTGTGTTTGCTTTCAGATTCTTTATCTTTTTTCTAGAAAGTATGACGCTTTTAGATGTGCAGAAATGTTGGCATCATGCCTGCTTACTATCTAGGCAGGCATGTTTTATGATTTTCAGTTATGGACGCTGCCATAAGATCATGGACGGCCACCGTATTAGCGGACACATTTTATTGTTTTTAAAGGAGCCAATCAATATGTGAATCGAAATGACTCATTAATCACCATGTTGTTTAGTCTTTTGATGCTTTAGTGCCTGCAAGCGCTATTTGTTTTATAAACAAAAGATAAAATTGGCGATCACATACTATAACAAGCATTTACAATGCAATAGGTCTCGCATTTGCAAGAGTTTAGGCTATTGGCATTGTAAATGTCAATGCCTGTTTTATCGGTTTTGAAAAACAACACAAATAAAAGGCATTGTCATTTACAATGCCAATAGCTCTAACTCTCGCAAATGCGAGACCTATTTAATTGCAAATGCTTGTTTATATTCGAAAACGGGGCATAAGGCGGGGGGGCCATGGTGCAAATGCTTCTAGAATTCCATGCAGTGCCAAATCTAGTAATGGAGTGAGACATACGTTTGCATGAAATTTTAGCACCAAATGTAAGCAGGATCAAACAATGGGCAAAAGAAAAATTGCTTAATTTTCCTACTCATGATACCTGTAAATTCCAGTTAATTACCAATATTACGAGTTTTCCCATAGGCTTTTGACTACGAGTAGACATTTGCACTAGAGGGTGCCCCTGGGTCAGACCTCATGTGAGACGCTGCTCGCTCACGAGTACACAACTCTTATCGTCAGTTTTTATGCGCGAGCTCCGGTGATAACCATTATCGTACAACTTTGTCAATACGGTACCCTGCAAGCTTTCTCCATTCGCGTAACGCAGCACTTCTTTGCACACATTTTAGTGTATCTTGGCGTTTTCTACATAAAGTTCAATTTAACCGTATATATAGAACTACTCGGACAATATCTGTCTCACCCTTTCTAAAGGCCATGCCTCTGTCATCAGATATGTCACATTTAAAATCAACCTGTTCACAATTTACAAAGTGTCACAAACATGCATGGTTTTTCAGCGAGAGGCGCGTTGCGTGTGATGTCTGCATTTAAGCTAACATCTACTGATGGACGAAGCATTTCATCTCTTTGTGGCTTTGATGTGAGAATTCACATGTGGGGCTATTTTAAGAAAACATTTGCAGACGGGCTGCACGGATGGGCGTGTTTTGTTCTTATTAGCGGATCGTTTAGGTCGTTACAATCCCATTACAGGGAAATAGACGGTGAGAGCAGAAACACGGCCTCTATCTTATCACACGACCCAGTCGTCCCCAAAGCTTGGGACAAGCTCCCCCTCTGAGCTCTCCCTTTCATCCAGCCCGCGTCCATTCACAGATGAGCTGCTTGTCCGGAGGACAATAAACCCACCCTTAGCTGACGCTCTGGGGCCCTCCCCTTGTCTACAGCTCCCCGGTCCCCCATCTCGGCCCGAGGAGCACCGCGCTCAGTACGTGAAACTGTCTGTGTTTGCCAACAAGCTACGAGCACTGTGGCATCTGTCTAATTAGTCGCCGGGCATGTTAACACCAGAGCCGCAACAAAGGCGGGGGCAAGGGCCATTGTTCGACTTCTGCCCCCAGGGCACGCGCGTGCTGTTAACTATTATTAGCTGGTTATGTGGTTTATAGCCCTCCTTAAATCTAAACGCCCCAGGTCGGGATGATTTTTGTTGGACTGAGCACACTACCGTAACAAGCGAAGCATCCCCTCCAGACTTTATGAAATAGACGGAGTCGGAGGAATTGAAGTAATTTTGGTGTTTTTGACTAATTTGTAAATTGCGCTCTGCTGGCTGCTAGAGTGAGGGTCTGCCGAACCAGTGTTCACTGCTGCCTGCTGCTGTCTCCTGAGCCCCAGCCGCCTCCTTTGTGATCCTCCGACCTCCGCTGCGGCACCAGTACATGCCATCTACAACGCCAGAGCTCACTAAAAACGCCCGCGCACACAGCTGGAATGGAGCTCATATCAAAGCGCACTGAGAAAGCGCTTGGCATGATGGGATATGTAGTCCCTGTAGCTCGTGCTATTCGTGCACATAGTGCAGTCTAAAGGAAAAAGAACTACTTGTCCCAGAATTCTGTGAAACAGTATTTCATTTCCGTGATGGGTGAAAGACGAGTGCAGGGAGAGGAGGACAAGAGGGAGATCAATATCAACTATATTGAATAAACACACAGCAATGCAGAAATAGGTGGGGGTGAGCATGTAGCACAAGGGAGGAGGTGGAAGAAGAGGCAGGAGGGGTGAGGGATGTGAGAGCAGGAAACAAAGAAAAAAAATAGTCCCCCAAATGTGCGTAACTATATAGTAGTTGATCCTTGCTGCTGTGGGAGGAAACCAAAGAGAAAAGGAGGGACAAGAGGAAGGATTGACCACTAGCAGGCAAGTATTTTTAAAGGACACTGAAACAGACAAATGAAAGCAGTGGGTGGGCTCTAAGCCCACATATAAGTATATATATAAGTATATACTAAAGTATATACAAGAGGTCTCGAATGCTCAACCTAAAAGCTCAGGTATCTGATAATGGGGTGGAGGGACTTGGCGCTATGACTATCAAGCCACACCAGTTTGCAGAGCTAACCAGCCTCAGTATGAGGACACTCCAGGAGCAGTGCAGAGAAGTGGCCTTCAGCCTACCATTATTTTTTCATTCACAGGCAAAACTGCCGAAGAGAATAGCGGAGGTGCTATTTTCTTAATGAAAACAGGTATGCTGTGCGATCCATCTTAGGAAACTCTACAAGCTTGCAATTTAATGCTTCCACTAAAGTTTAGCATAGCACCTAGAAACCGCTTTAGGGTGTTAGGATGTTATGAACTCGCTAACCCTTTTAGAAATGATCTTGCTGTTTTACCTTACCATGACAAGCATTGCTGCATTCCTTTTTGGATTGTGTGGCTGACATTCATATTTTTTGTACTAGACTAGTATTTTAAAATAAACATTTTACAGTACTGCTCCTTCATCTTAGTGCTAGATTCAGCGTGTTATTCATTGACGAAACAGGGATGGGTGTTCCTCTGTGTCCCTGAACTAATCTTCTGAGATTGATTGTTAGTAGAAATACATCCTGCACAATATAGCTTAGTGGATTGTGCAGAGGTTGAAGTACCATTGGATTTCCAATTCGCATTGGTGCATCGACTGAGTCCTTTGATCAGGGGTTTAGAAATCCTACTCCTGAGGCTCTTGGGAGGAACCCAGATCATATCACCCCATGTCAAAGCATTTTTTTTTTTCAAGGAAGAAAAAGGGAGGTCAATTTTCTACTATGTTCAGTAAGGAGGTGGTATTGAAAAAATACTGATGGTATATGGTCTGGGGTGAATAGTATCCAAAGTATTTGGGTGATTGATAGACTTGTGACTTTGTTCGCAGTGTCTGTTGCAAGAACGAGTACCTCCTTCAGTAGACAGCTGACCACTGGAATGAGATTGGCTTTATGTTATCCTCCAGCACTCTTGACGATTCCAAAAATCTGTAAGTTAGAATGCGGTCACATTTCCTAGGACTTTGCACTTCCAACTTAGTGTTTTTAACTGTTTTTCATCTTTTTGTTCATTCTCATGGGTAGCTGTTTTCAGGGCTGTAATGTGAGGCTCAATACCTTTCCAGGAGTCTACCAAGGTAAACACAGACTGTAGTATACTGCCAGTATTTTCCTGGACAATTTCTAAAATTTGGGGATCTGGTGTGCTTGAAGTTTCTTGAATGCATTTTTTTAACATAGTTTTGGTGTAGGTTGAGGCTACTTCTGAGGAATCATAATTGGTCATATCCTCTGAAGCCTTCTGCTTAGCTATGACTAGTGATGGCAAATGCTGCTGATGGAGCAAGGATTCGAGAAAATGAAACTTGCTCAGAGAAATCCTCCATTAACTTTCACTAATCATTAAAAGTGTAGATAAGACTAAACTAATATACACCAGACACCAACACATGGGAGAGAAGCTTACGCATGCTTAAACTAATGAAGAATGAAAAGCAACGCGACTAAAACCCGCTTTAATTTGCAAAAACGCTTTGCGGATGTGCAAATCTGAATTATGTAGAGATAACGTGACTAACTCGCTTTGAGAGGGAAATACTCACGCATGCGCAAGAAAGACTAACACGTGGTCTTGAGGTACCGCGTGCCGGGCATCTGCTTTCTTGAATTTAAAAGAAAGCTGCTGTTAACGCTTTTGCCCAAAGAGATACTAATAACATGGGATAGAGTAGAAGTGGGTGGTGAACAGTGAGAATCATATGTCTAAGAAAATAACATCTGTTTATGACTCCTTTATTAATAGTGAATATTCGGGCCTGCTAAGAGCTTGACAGAAAAAGAAAATGGCGATGGATGACCAAAAGTGGCGCATGCTCAGAGAGTCCATGGTGTGACCCGGTGACCTAAAGAGCTGAATGACTGCCAAGAATCAAGGACAGGAGACATGAGAAAAAAAAAGACATGTATCATTCGTCTATGTAGTCTGTATTGAATGAAAATTATTGCAAATGGCAACAATATATGCATGGGAAGAGGACAATATGAAACAGCTAAAGGGGAAAGGCTAGCTAACAATAAATGCCTTAATAGAAATGAGTATGTCAGTATGGGGTGATAAAAACTCCCCTACCCCCGTCCAATCATATTCCATATGTTAGTGAAATTTGCAACTCTTGAGGGTGGGACATGTAGAAATAAAGACTATAACTAGAGTAAGTTGAGATTAGTCAGTTAGCATGCATCATCGACGCTGAGAGAGAGACGAGTATGCTGCATCAAGATCATCATAGAGAGAGAGAGAGGCGAGAGCAGACTGGGAAGATTCAGATCCGAAACGACAGCCTGATTAGATTCGAAGATTTGCGGAAGAAGATCGAGGAGGGAGAGAGTGTAAGAGAGGGAATCGCCCTGGTGCGTCGGGTTTGTAGAGAAGTCTAGTAAATATTTGTCCTGTCCCTGTCCTTTAGTCTTTGTCTCCTGATCCTAAGTCAGGGGACCTCCACCATTCCTTTGGCCAGAGGGTTGGTTTTCCGGTCATCTCTTATTAGGTAAATGATATTCTATCTCAAATTTGCATATTTCTTTGCAAATGTACGTTAATATGGGTCTTTTGTCTCTACATCTATCCACTCTTATGCATTAATTTTTGTTGAATGAGGTTGTGTAATTGAATGTATTTTGCTAAATGAAATTTCTCTCTCTCACATTGAAGAATGATGGAATTTGCACTGTGAATCTGTAATGATGAACGTTCAACTTTATGACTGAAAATTTTAGATAAAGCTTATAAATCTTACTCAGAATCTGTGGTCATTTCACTAAGAGATGCAAATTAGTTAAGAAGTTGTTAATATCACCATCAACTAACTCAACTAATGGTCCATCGACCAGAGGAAGAGTGTTGATTCGTGAAGATTAGTTAGGCATTGAAATGTCAATTTAACCTGATTTGTGGTAACAGGGACACAACTAATCAGAACTTAAGTGAATTATAAAAACATGACCCCCCCAGCGGAGCGTCCAGGGAGTGTGGATGAATATTTGCGTAAATGTATATGGGCCCATTGAAATAGTCAGTGTTATGGGAAATATTCAACCCTGGGGGCTTCCCCTGGATCAGTTTTTCTGGTAGCAGAGTTATGGTTATTATTGATTAGTTTGGTGATTATTGATTATAACTACATGTTTTAACACTAAGAGTTAGTGTCGCGTTTTATGTTGTCTAGAAGTACAGGTACAGGAATCCCGGGAATGGAATTTAGAAGAGTGTGGTAAGGAAATCACACTGCAGAAGGTTACTCGTCTGTCGTCATAATACCTAAAAGCTACGGAGGGCTGTAGGTGTTATATTAGGGACTATATCGTATAAGAGTAGAGTGTGAGTGATAGCGAAGGGTCCACCTGTGAAACTTTGGCCTTTCCCGAAGGAGGAGTATCCCTAGAGGAGTAATAGGTCCTCCCCGAGCTTAAGTGAAGGGTAAACAGTGGTTTTTACTCGTAGTGTAAGGAAGTACTTTCTCTTTCAAGCAAGTGAATAAACTATCTTTGGATTAGTGGGGCAGACAGAGTAGCGCTGTTTTTACGTTGTAACAAACAGAAATTTATAAAGAAAAATTTGAAAAATGCATTGTCGTATTACCTTGTGAAGGGAGGGTCAGTAGCAGGAGTCAAACTGACGTCACAAAGAGCCGCGCCGGTATTGGTTGAGACAGCAGGCGTGTGACAAGCGCAGATTGTAAGGGAGGGTTAGTAGTAGGAGTCACACTGACGTCACAAAGAGCCGTGCTGGCATTGGTCAGACAAGTGAGTGTGTTGAAAACCCTGATTGGTTGGTAGACAAGAACCGCGCTGGTATTGGTTGCGGAAGAGAATACGTAGTGTGCCCTGATTGGACTGTTGGTGTGAGACGCGCTGGTATAGGACGAGTGTTGTTAAATAGGATACGTGAAAAGGAGAATACGGAAGAGTTTCTAGTTTTAGCCTGCTGAAAATAATTAGTCACAAGGATCGGAAGAATGAAGTTGATTAATAAAATCAAAAATTTCTTTAAAATGGATAGGCATGTAGTAACCAGAGAAGGAATTCTTATGCCACCCCAACCCCTTACACGCCTGCTTCCCTTAAGATGTTGGAACGAGGATATCATACTTGTGTCTGGTTGGAAAATTGGGAAGAGTATACGACATGTATGTTTAATGTAAGGATTCTTCAGAATTTGAGAAATCGGATGAATTCATTAGAACCAAGTCCTAGGTTAACGCAGTATGAAGCTTTGGAGGAATGGGAAGTTGAGGCATTTGAACGAAAGAAATACAGAGGAGGTAGAAGAATAAATAGAGGGTTTTTACACAGATATCCGTTTGAAACTCGAGGGGATCAGATGAAAAGATGGAGAAGAGCTGTAGTAACGGAAGGCTTGTATCCAGTGTTGATGGCTGAGGATCAAGTAGGGAGTAAGTGTAAAGAAAAAGTGAAACACATAGGTATGACAGGAATAGGATGTGAAGAATCTGATGATGAGTTTTTAGAAGACCTTTTAGTTAAAAGACCTCCACCTTATCAAGAAAATGCTAGAGATACAACTCCAAGTGCACCAATGATGGGAACTCCATTAGTTCCACAAGTTTTATATGATCCAACAGTCACCCGAGTATTACAGGAAAAAGAAAGGAATGCATTGAATTAGACAAAAGAAGAGATAATTCAGAAAATAAATCAGTTAGGTTTGAATGCTGAAGCCTTGACAGTACCGGTAACAATTGGTCCTGTTATTCCACTGTATGGTGATAAACGAGATACCCCGAGATTACAAACAGTGACAGTTCCACAGAATAATGCTAGGAAAGAGGCAGAAATGTTAGAAGATCAAACTAGTGAAGGTGATTAGAATATATCGTTACTAGATTTTCCTAATCTTGAAACAGTGACTGAGACCCCGAAGAGAATTACACCAGTAAATACAAGAGGAAGAAAACCAAATGTCACTCCAGTAGCAGGGAACTCTAAAGGATTTTCACCAGAAAACCTAGAGGAGTGGGCAAAAGGATTAGACAAGAAAAAACCCCAAACACCAAATATAGATGTAGGCAAGTTGAAAGTGGATTTAAAAGAAATGATTATTGGTACTATAAGCTCAGACAGACTAGGTTCATATGGAGATGATGAATTGTTGTTTTTGTGCAAAAGTATAACCTGGAGAGCAAAGAATCTTCATAAGATAGTAGAAGTGGCTTCAGAATTTGGAATAGATGTAGAAAAATCGAAAATATTACAAAAACCATATAGGGCAGAATTTACTGAGAAAGTTTGAATGCGTCAGGAAGGAGATTACAGATAAAAGAATTAATGTATATTTTGAAGAAATGGGGAGATGCAGATCGATGGAGAGGTAGATGGACAAGAAAAAGGGATGAGGCAGCTACAAAGGAAACATCTGCATTCCCATTAAGAGAGACAGAACAGGTTGAAAAAGTGTGTCCAATGAGAGAAGTTCCTGGTGGTGGATATGTTCATGTTCCTTGGTCAAGACAGGATATTTTGTCTTTTACAAATGATTTCCCCAGATTGAGAGAGAAACCAATTGAATGGTACAAGCAGGTAGAAAGATTTGTGAAAGTTTCAAAAGTATTATTAAAGGATTTGGATGGCCTGTTTGACATAGTAGTACCAACTGATTTGTGGACAGAATGTAAAATTACGATTGATTGGCCAACTGAAGAGTATCCCAGAGACGCAAGGACAGTTGCGCCTTCAGATGAAGTGATGAAAAAGTATCAACAGGTGATTACTTTCTTGAAAGGGAAAATTCCTCTAAAAGAAACAGATTGGGTTAAAATAGATAGAACAACTAAAGAACCAAAAGAGTCCGTGCATGCGTATTACGAAAGGCTGTTGCAGGTATTCAAGCAGTATAGTGGATTTGAAAATATTGGTGACAAGGATATGGGACATTTTGTGTATAGGTTTGTGTATGGATTAAGATCAGAAATTAGTCAGATGATTCAGCAGCATATGCTTTGCTGGCAGAGCAAGCCCATTGATGATATCTTGAAGTATGCAAAGTATTGTAGTGATGATATTGATGCAAAACACAAGAAACTGAAAGAAAAGATGTTGTGGGCACAAGTAAAGCTAGCAGAACACCAAGAGGCACATTCTGGTTCTCAAAATGACAATCAGATGAACGATCAGAATCAGAATAGTCAAGGATCAAATGGAAATAAAGGAAAAGGGTGAATGAGTAGAGAAGAAGCGAAAAAGAAGTTTCCTTGTCATGCGTGTGGAAAGCATGGACATTGGAAGAATGAGTGTAGAAATGTTCAACAGAATAATGGGGTAAATCAAAATTTAAATCCACAGATGCAGAATGAGGTGGTTGTGCACCAGCAGCAACAGCAACAGGTAGTTACTCCGCAATTACAGGTGCCACAAGCCCCTATGCCCAACCATGTGAACGCTCAGGTGCAGAGATACAGTGTGAACACCAGATTTCGTGGAGAGTGGTAAGAATACACAAACGGTTCAACAATATTGGATGCAAAGTAATGAGTGATTCAGATGCTTCTCAATGACGGTGCCTGAGGGGGGAGGAAGAATGCGTGCTTGGCGCATCCTTGGCGGTAGATCAGTCAGGTCCATTTGTTGATGGAAAAGTGGAAGGTAATGACATCACTTTTCTAGTGGATACTGGTGCTACCCGTTCTATTGTGAGAGCAGCAGAAATTCCAAACCTACCCCTCTCGGGAGAAACTATCCAAGTTGTAGGAGCCTCAAATAAGCAAATAAAAACCCCACTCACTAAACCAATAGAAGTGAATATTGGAAATTTCAAAGACATGCATCGGTTTGTGGTATGTGATTCAAGTCCAGTGAATTTGTTAGGGAGGGATTTGTTGTGCAAAATGAACTGTACCATGTATTGTACACCTGATGGTATTGCTTTCCAAACACCTGATGAAGATATTGCTTTCAAAATGATGCTAGCAAAACAAGGAACAGAAGTGGATGAGATGTATTCACTTCTTACTGAAAATAGTTTACCTGATGAGCTGAAAAACACAGTGAAATCAGATGTGTGGGATTTTACAGGAAAAGAAATTGGTCTGATGGCAAATGTAGGCCCAATTAAAATAATGGTGAAAGAAGGTGCAATTTATCCGAACACACCCCAATACAGAATGAGCCCTGAAGTAAAAGCCGGAGTTGCTCCAGTAATTGACCAAATGATTGAACAAGGTATTTTGAGAGAGATAATGGGCAGTCCTTGTAATTCGCCAATCATGGGGCTTAAAAAGCCTAGTGGCAAGTATAGAATAGTGCAAGATTTAAGGAAAATTAATAAAATAGTAGTACCCTGTTGTCCAGTAGTACCAAATCCAGCAGTAATCCTTTATCAGATATCTTGTGATGCACATTGGTACACGGTGATTGATTTGTGCCAAGCATTCTTTTCGATTCCTTTACACCAGGATAGCCAATATCTTTTTGCATTCCGGTTCGGAGACCGTGTTTTGGCATGGTGTCGAGTTCCTCAAGGGTACACAGAGAGTCCCTCAATTTTCAATCAGATCCTGAAAATGTGTTTGGAAACATTGGTTATGCCAGGAAGTTCAGTTTTGGTTCAATACATTGATGACCTATTAGTGGCATCAAAGATACGAGAGGCTTGTGTCACTGACACAATTGCCTTACTGAACCAGTTGGCAGAAGGTGGACACAAGGTGTCACCAGAAAAATTACAGTTTTGCCAACAAGAAGTCCAATATCTGGGACACAAGATAGAAAAGGAAGTCAGGAAAGTGACACCAGAGAGAATAAAAGTGATTCGACAAATGAGTCTGCCTAAAACTAAGAAAGAAGTACGAATGTTTTTGGGAGTGATTGGATACTGTCGTCAGTGGATTTTCATTGCTTTCAAAGCCTTTATTAAGATTGACACGAAACGATGTGACAGACCCGATTGAATGGGATGATGAAAGTGAGGATGCGGTCATAAAATTGAGAGATTGTCTGTGTCAAGCACCAGCGTTAGGAATGCCTGATTATACGAAAGAATTTGTTTTGTTCTGTTGTGAGAGAGAAGGATGTGCACTTTCAGTGTTGACACAAAGACATGGATTGTCACGGCATCCAGTGGCATATTTTTCTGCCACTCTGGATCCAGTGGCTGTGGCATTGCCTGGCTGCTTAAAAGCAGTAGCTGGTACCTGTGTGAGTCTGGAGCAAAGTGAATCGATTGTAATGGGACATCCCCTGAAGGTATATGTGCCACATTCAGTCGAGATCCTTTTAACAAGGACTCATACCCAGCACTTGACCCCTAGTCGGCTGACTAAGTATGAAAGGGTGATCCTGGGTGCTGAAAATGTAAGTGTGATAAGATGCACCACAGTAAATTCAGCAACCTTGCTGCCAGATCCATACTGTGAAGAAATAAAAGAGGAGGCTGATCATGATTGCTTGGATGTGACAGAAATGTGTACAAAACCCAGACCTGACATCTTTGATGTCCCATTGGAAGAATCAGACTATGTATCGTTTGTTGATGGGTCATGCTGGCGAAAACAAAATGGAGAACTGAGTTCTGCCTATGCTGTATGTACTGTATCTGCTATTCTAGAAGCATCCTGTCTAAAAGGAGTCAAGTCTGCACAAATAGCTGAATTGATAGCTTTAACTAAAGCATGCAAAATTGGGAAAAAATTGAGAATAACCATATTCACGGATAGTCAATATGGTTTTGGGGTTGTGCATGACTTTGGCCAATTATGGATGCAAAGGGGATTTCTGACTTCTTCAGGTTCTCCTATGAGGAATAGTAAAAATGTCAAAAAACATTTGGAAGCATTACAATTGCCAAAAGAAATTGCAGTGGTCAAATGTGCCGCACATAAGTCAGGAAATGATTATGTGACACAAGGCAACAAATATGCTGACCATGTTGCACAATTTTGTGCTCGAAATACAATGTCTAAACAGAGGGTTGGAAAAAGAAGTTGCCAACTAATGTTTTTCTCTGCTTTTGAAACATGGGATGAAGTTAGACAGTTACAGGATGAGGCAGATGTAAAAGAGAAAGAATTCTGGATCAACACTGGTTGCACAAGAAGAGCAGATGATGAAGTATGGGTGTGTTCAGATGGTAGACCGGTAATGCCAGACAGTTTACTATCACAAATGGCAAGAGTATATCATGGAGCTACACACATTGGGAGAGATGCCATGGTTAGGCACTTCAGGCAGACATGGTACAATCCCAAATTTAGCCTAATTGCAGAGAGTCTCTGCCAGCGATGTTTGACATGTCAACAGCAGAACCCAGGTAGAAAAACAGTCTTAAGTTGGGGAAAAATTGGAAAGGCAGAGGGACCATTTACAAGACTGCAGCTTGACTTCATAGAGCTGCCGCCGTGCAATGGTTTGAAGTACGTCCTTGTCATTGTGTGTCTGTTTTCTCGATGGGTGGAAGCTTATCCCACAAGAAGAAATGACAGTCTCACAGTTGCCAAACTACTGTTGAGAGAACTCATTCCCAGATTTGGATTTCCAGTCACTTTGGAATCAGATAGAGGACCTCATTTTAACAATGACATAATTCGATTAATTTGTACAGCTTTCAAAAGTTGAGCAGAAACTACATTGTGCCTATCGACCAGAAGCTTCTGGAGTGGTTGAGCAGCTCAATGGCACAATAAAATCCAGGTTAGGGAAGGTGTGTGCATCCACTTCACTGAAATGGCCTGATGCTTTGCCCCTTGTATTGATGAGCCTTAGAAGCATCCCTGACAGAAGGACGGGATTGAGTCCTCATTAAATTCTCATGGGAAGAGCAATGAGACAAGCATGTGTACCTGGAAACAAACTGATGAATATAACTGATGATCTAGTGTTGGACTATTGTAAAGGACTAGCTGATCTGGTACGTTCTGTGTCTCACCAGGTTGGAGAAGATGCAACTGCAGCACAGCCGAATCAAGTACATGATTTGTGTCCAGGAGACTGGGTTGTGGTAAAGAAGCACACGAGAAAATCGTGCTTAGAAACCAGGTGGAAAGGACCTCTTCAAGTTATGTTGGTCACAACGACAGCAGTAAAGTGTGCTGGCTTGCCAAACTGGATCCATGCCAGTCATACCAAAAGAGTCCCAAGTCCACCTGAACGACAAGAACAGCAACTGGTAGAACAAAGAGAAGAACCAGAAGCTGAAAGTTGTGAAGTCAAAGAAATAAGAGAAACAGACTCTGAAGAACGTATTGATGATGAACAACCAAGTACAAGTCAAGTAGGGTGGGCACCAGTTACTGGGTCTCAAGAGGCTGTTGTAGAGGCCGAGGAAGAGCAAGAGATTGAGAGACCAGAACAAACTGAAATGGAAGATCCAGATCAAGCTCAATCAGAAGAAGAAAAAGAAAAACTGACAGATTCAGAACAAATTCAGTTAACAGAAGAATCTACTACAAGAAATTCAGATCAAGCTCAATTAGAATTAGAAAAAGAAGGATTTAAAGATCAAGAACAAGATCAATCAATAGAAAGAGGAAGATCAGAAAGTCCAGAACAAGCTCAGTTAAAAGAAAGAGAAAACAAAAGAAAGTTAGAAATTGGCGAAGAAGGTGAAAAAGCAGTGCAAACAAAGAGAATCAGAAAAGGTGATCACTGGCCGAGTGGAGTAAAAGGACTGAGATATGTTTTAAGAAGACAAACAGGGAAATAACTATAACAAGTAAACGAAATATCAAGTCAAACTGAGAAAGAACATCCAAGAAGAAAATCTTTACGAAAATCAAAAAGAGTGAGAGTCCCGAGCAGAAAATATAAGGCTCCTGAATGGACATATATCATCCTCGAGGACTTTGAGAATCTTGATCTGAATGAAGAACAAGAAGATGTTGCTATTGAAGGAATTGCTGAAAGCAAGTTGAGGCCACCTTAAAGGGAAAAGACTTTGACACAAAGGGTCGAAATTGACAAATAAATAAAGAAAAGAATAACGCAAACCAAAGAAGAAAATAAAATAAAGACAAAGGGGAACAATGACAGAAAGCTTTTGAAATGTGGGATCACACAAAGATTTTATATTTAATTTTTTTTTAGAATTTTAGAATTTAGAAGAAATAATTTAGATATTGATCAATTTAGAACACTAAAAATGGCAGAAACGAAAGTGACTGAACATTCGGAATCTAGTTTAAAATGAAGATGTGTTAAATGTTGTTTGTGCAGTGTTTTAATATTAATGTATAATGTTGTTATTGCTAACTGTTGTGATACCTATTTTGATGGTAAATAACAGAAATAACACTAACACGAGTGATCAAATGAATGCAGTTACTAAAAGAACTACCACAAATTTAGACCAAATGGATGAGAGCATGTATCATCATGACAAGTCAAATAGTGATTCGTCATTGAATGTATTTACTAAACTTCTTTACGAATACATGGATAGAATGGATGTGAGTGATTGTTATGTTTGCATGAACTTACCTTCGTCTGTCTCGGAGGGGGTGACATATCACCATCTTCCTTTAACATATGGTGTGTCATGTAGTGTTGTGTCCAGTTTGTTCTATGTAACAGGCAAGTTGCAGTATTATTATTCGAATATGGATTTAGTATTTTCAGAAATCCCTATTCGAAGAAACCTGAACCCAGTGCTTAGTGCTAAAGATGCAGAATTCATGGGTGAGTTCTTCTTAACAACAAACCCAATAGACATAACATATGCTCATAAGAATAATCTAACATGTATTTTGCGTGATGAAGAAAAAGATTTTCTAAATTTAGTAAAGGAAAGAAGGCAGGATTTTCAAAAGAAGGCTGTTGAACAGAAGTAACATGCACCTCCATGGGCTATTAAGGAAGGGGACTATAAGAAAGTCGAGACTCATGCTGCAATGTCCCTAGATTTGTCAAAATTGGGAAAATTCTGTCTGCATAGACTAAAAGCACAAGTTACTAACTTGTGTAACGATATATCTGTAAGAGACAGTAGTTAGTGACAGATTCCTTACCTTAGAATATCCCCAGGCGTCAGGCTGGATCCGGAAAGTTTTTTGCGTAGCAGTACCCTTGCGCGTCGGTAGGCGGCGTCGTGCGGCTCCGCGTCCGTCGTCGGCGTCGTGATCGCCGGGATGACGTCGCGGGCAGTACTTAGGCGCCGCCCCTGCGCGCTGACGTCAGTTCTGTACACGACTTTCCGCGCCAGGAACGCAGAGCCATGCAAGAAGCTGACATAGGTGTCTGAAAAATACTAGGGCCCTGAAAGGGATGTCCTTAACCCTAGAAATCAGTTCGCAGAACGGGGAGGATGGGTGGGCGGTAGGAATCGGTCACTAACTACTGTCTCTTACAGATATATCGTTACACAAGTTAGTAACTTGTGCATCTGAAAGAGACACGTTAGTGACAGATTCCTTACCTTAGAATAGATACCCCAGCAATACCAACCCCGGTGGTGGGTCTGCGAACAAAGATCAGACAAGGAAGTCCTGGAGGACAGAACGGCCAAAGAAGCCGTCCCTCCGGACCTGACTGTCAAGGCAGTAATGCTTTGTAAACGTGTGCAGCGAGGCCCACGTAGCTGCCTGACAGATAACCGGCAGTGGAACACCGCGGCCCAAGGCCGTGGTAGCAGCCGTTGCCCTGGTGGAATGGGCACGCAGCCCAACAGGAGGCTCCTTCTTAGCCAAAGAATAGCAGGTCTTGATGCACAAGGTAACCCAGCGGGAGATGGTCCTCTTGTGCACCGCCCGACCTTTTTGGCGCCCACGTAGCCAACAAAGAGCTGGTCATCCACCCGGAAGTGTTTTGTGCGGTCAATATAGAAAGAGAGCGCACGTTTTGGGTCCAGACGGTGGAGCCTCTCTTCCTCTCTGGAAGGATGCGGAGGCGGAAAGAAGGTGGGCAAAGTGATGGTCTGCCCAATGTGGAAAGCAGTAACCACCTTTGGCAAGAAGGACGGACGCGTCCGAAGAACAACCTTGTCTGGATGAACAGACAGAAAGGGAGGTTTGCAAGATAGAGCCTGGAGCTCACTCACCCGCCGAGCGGAGGTGATGGCCACCAGAAAGGCTGTCTTCAGAGTCAGAAGACGAAGAGGACAGTTATGTAGAGGCTCAAAGGGAGCGCACATTAAAAAGGTAAGAACCAAGTTCAAGTCCCACTGAGGCATCACAAACGGAACAGGAGGGAAGAGGTGAGTAATGCCTTTTAAGAACCTGTTAACAACAGGGGACTTGAAAAGGGAGGGCTGATCAGGGAGCCTGAGGAAGGCCGAGATAGCACAAAGATAACCCTTGATGGTACCCAGGGCAGAACCCTGTTGGGCCAAAGAGAGAAGGAACAGAAGGACCTCAGAAAGAGGGGCAGAAAGGGGATTCACAGCCTTTGCTGTGCACCATGCCACAAATGTGTTCCACCTGCAGGCGTATACCACCTTAGTGGAGGGACGCCTGGCTGCCAGAATCACATCACAAACTTCGGGAGGCAAGTCGAAAGGAATCAACTGCCGCCGCTCAATCTCCACGCAAGCAGGTGTAGACTGGACAGGTTCGGGTGGAGGACCGTCCCCTGCTGCTGCGACAGAAGATCCTCCCGAAGAGGCAGACGGATCGGGGATCTACGCTCATATTGAGTAGCTCGGGATACCAAACTCTTCGAGCCCAGTCCGGAGCCACAAGAATGACTTGGGCCCGGTCGTGCCGAATCTTCTTCAACACTCTGGGTAGAAGTGGTATAGGCGGAAAGGCGTACAATAGACCGCAACTCCACTCGTGACGAAAAGCGTCGCCGAGCGAGTGCCGCCTTGGAAATTCCAACGCGCAGAACTGATGACATTGCGCGTTCTCTTCGGTGGCGAATAGATCTAACCAAGGCTCTCCCCACTGTAGAAAGAGTCCTTGCGCCACTTCCGAGTGAAGACGCCATTCGTGATCCATCATGCACCTGCGGCTGAGGTTCGTCCGCCCTGGCGTTCAGGGAACCTGCCAGGTGTTGAACCACCAGGAACATGCCCTGATGTTCCAGCCATGTCCAGAGGCGCAGAGCCTCCTGACAAAGGGTCCACGACCCCACCCCGCCTTGTTTGTTGCAGTACCACATGGCGGTGGTGTTGTTCTGTGAACACCTGCACTACCTTCCCTTTGACAGAGGGAAGGAATGCCTTGAGTGCAAGTCGGATCGCCCGGAGCTCCAGAAGGTTGATATGGAGCCGGGACTCCGCCGGAGACCAGAGGCCTCTGATCTCCGCCTCTCCCATGTGACCGCCCCATCCCAGAAGGGACGCGTCCGTCACAACTGTGTGCTCTGGCTGGGGAAGGGAGAGGGATCTGCCCATGACCCATTGCCGGTTCGAGAGCCACCACTGCAACTGTTTTGCAGTCCCCTCCGAGATCTGGACGTGATCGGACAGGTCGCCCTGGTGCTGCGCCCACTGGAACTTCAGGTCCCACTGCAGAGCCCGCATATGCCATCTGGCATGAGTGACCAGCAGGATGCAGGAGGCCATGAGGCCCAGCAGCCTCAGGGTCATCCGTACCGAAACCCAGGATAAGGGCTGAAAGATCGGAATCATAGCCTGAATATCCCGGACTCGCCGTTCGGGAGGATAGGCCCGAAACTGCGTCGTGTCCAGAACTGCTCCGATGAAAAGGAGCTGTGGAGAAGGAATCAGATGCGACTTTGGCACATTGATGGAGAACCCCAGCGAGTGCAGGAGTTCGGCCGTAGTCTGGAGGTGGGAGACAACTGCCTGGGACGAGCCCGCCTTCAGCAGCCAGTCGTCGAGGTAGGGGAAGACTGAAACCCCTGCCCGGCGCAGATGAGCTGCGACCACCGCCATCACTTTCGTGAACACCCGAGGGGCACTGGTAAGGCCAAAGGGGAGCACGGTGAACTGAAAATGCTCGAGGCCTACCGTGAACCGAAGGTAACGCCGGTGGGCCGGCAGGACGAGGATGTGGAAATAGGCGTCCTGCAAGTCCAACGCTACCAACCAGTCTCCGGGGTCGAGGGCAGTCAAGACCTGAGCTAGGGTGAGCATCTTGAACTTCTCCTTCCGGAGGAAGCGATTGACGTTCCGGAGGTCCAAGATAGGACGCATGTCCTCCTTGTCCTTTTTGGGCACCAGAAAGTAGTGGGAGTAGCAACCACGCCCTACTTCTGGGGTCGGAACATGCTCGATGGCCCTCTTGGCCAAGAGGGCCGTGACTTCCTTCTGTAGAAGCACCAAGTGATCCCCTGACATGCGGTGGAATTGAGGTGGCATGGCTGGGGGGGTGGTCTCGAAGGGGAGGGAGTAGCCCCTTCGGACAATGTCCAAGACCCACTTGTCTGAGGTGATGGGACGCCAGTGGTGAAGGTGATGGCGGACCCTGCCACCGACTGGCGTGCTGTGCACCTGAAAGGAGGGACTAGGAGGGCTTGGAGGCCGCGGACGGGTTGGAGGTGGTGGCCTGACCCGCACGCTGGTTGCCCGAACCGCCACGGCGGTATCCACGTCCTCGGCCACGCGAAGGCGCTGCTGCGCGGGCCGTTGGCCGGGCTGTGGACGTGACTGGGCGCCCCTTCCGTGGCCACGAAAGGGGCGAAAAGCAGACGTTTGCGGAGGGCGCACAACAGCAAGGCCCAGGGACTTAGCAGTAGCCCGTGAGTCCTTGAAACGCTCCAGCGCATGGTCTGCCTTCGAACCAAAAAGACCGACTCCATCAAAGGGCATGTCCATGAGAGTATTCTGGACATCCCCTGAAAAACCAGTGGTTCTCAGCCAGGCGTGGCGACGCAGCGCCACCGTCGTTGCAAGCGATCTGCCCAGCGAGTCGGCGGTATCAAGGCCACAGCGGATGGTATATTTAGCCGCATCACGCCCTTCCGCAATAGCGCGGGTAAGCAGTGTCTGGACCTCCTCAGAACACTGCGGCAAAACATCAGCCACCGAATCCCACAGGGAGTGGGTGTATCGGCCCAAGAGGCAAGCGGTATTAACAGACCGCAAGCCAGCACTGGAGGAAGAGAAAGCCGCCTTCCCAAAGTGATCCAGGCGCTTGGATTCCCTATCCGGAGGGGCGGTAGGGAAGGCTGTTTGGGAGGCAGAGGCTTGGACAACCAAGCTCTCAGGGGTGGGGTGTTGGGAGAGAAACAGGGGGTCGCCCGGAGCCGGGCGATGGCGTCGGGCCACGTTCCTATCCACAGGAGCCCCTGTGGTGGGTTTGGACCAGGCACCCAAAAGAACGTCAGTGAGTGCATCGTTGAACGGCAGCACAGGCTCCGAAGAGGAGGCCGCCGGCTGAAGCACTTCAGTCAGGAGGTTAGTCCTGACGGCCACTGTAGGCAACTGGAGATTTAAGGCTCCAGCAGCTCTACGCAACACCGTTGCAAAATTAGCCCCTCCTCCGTTGCCACGGGAGGAGACAGCATGCCAGAGTCGGGGAGGTATCCAGCCCACTGGCATCCCCAAGTTCCTCAACCCAGTCCGGGTCAAACTCGCACTGTTGTGTGAGAGGGTCGTCAGACCCCTCCCAGCTCTCCTGGTCCTCCTCAGGTTGAAAAGATGGAGGAGGAGGGACATAAGGGACCCAAGGCCTCATCGGCGCCGGAACCGGCGTCGGGCGGCGCCGGTCCGGCTCCATGTCCGGACCCGGGGAGAACCGGGGAACGACGCCGCCCGGAGCCCCGGACGGCGTCGGAAACGGCACCGGGGACATCGGCGTCGGCGGAGGCGTGGTTAGGTCAACCGGCGTCGATGGGGGTTGCGGCACCACCGGAACCGGGGTCGAGGCCGGGGCCGGAGCCGAGGCCGGGACGAAGGCTGGTGGGACAGGCGACGCCGGGACCGGAGTCGACGGCGACGCCGGAGCAACCCCATCAGGGCCCGCGGGGCCCGAAGGCGCACCGGAGGGACCTTGAGGCCCGAAGAGGCGGGCCATGGCCGACAGGAATTTCTGTACTTCGGCCGGAGTCGCCCCGAACCCGGGTAGGACGGGTAATGCGGGGGCAACTCGACAGGCACGTCCGGGGCCGCGGGGACGGTGCCGACAGGGACCTCAGCCGAGTCGCGCGACCGGCGAGGCGAAGTCTTAGAGCGATGACGCCGCTTAGACTTCTTGTGCTTCGACTTACCGGAGGAGCGCGAAGACTTGGATTCCGACGAACGGCGGGGACTCCGCGTCCGGCCCCTCGACCTCTCCCGGGACCGGGGCTTGCTGCGGCGCGGAGCCGACTGCCGGACTTCAAGGAGCTTTCGAGACCGCTCTCGCAAAGCCTTCGGATGAAGTTTCCGGCAGTCAGGGCACGACTTCGTGTCGTGGCCTCGGCCGAGACAGAAGAGACACTCGAGGTGGGGGTCCGTGATGGACATCATACGACCACATTCCTCGCAGGGCTTAAAGCCGGGCATCCCTACGACACCTTAGGAGTCGTGAAGACTCGTTGAAGAGAACAGTGAAAAATTCACAAAAAAGATAGTCAAAAAGTGACTAGGGCACTGCTCTTCCCGGATCTGCGCTTACTGGCGCGGAAAAAGAAGAACTGACGTCAGCGCGCAGGGGCGGCGCCTAAGTACTGCCCGCGACGTCATCCCGGCGATCACGACGCCGACGACGGACGCGGAGCCGCACGACGCCGCCTACCGACGCGCAAGGGTACTGCTACGCAAAAAACTTTCCGGATCCAGCCTGACGCCTGGGGATATTCTAAGGTAAGGAATCTGTCACTAACGTGTCTCTTTCAGATACTGACTATAACAACATTTTCATTGGTTCTAGTGAATGTGAACATACCTTCCTAATAATGGGGGGATGGGGACTAAAAGGTGGAACTGATCCTGTTTTTCCAGGGATTTATTACGTGTGTGGTAAAAATGCCTATTATAGGTTGCCCACGCGATGGTATGGTAGTTGTTATGATGGAATAGTATTTCCAAAGGTATATCACATTACTAAGAACAATGAAATGGATGTAGTAAGTCAAGGACTAAAACGAAATAAAAGAACAAGCTTTTCAGAAATAGTAGGTGATATATTTGGTGCACTGATACCGACAGTTGGAGTCATACTGAATCCACATAAGATACGAAAATTATCAACGATAGTGGATCGTCTATCGACAGATACGGCTGGGGGATTCTTAATGATTAATACCGAAATGGTTGCAATTAGATCTATGGTTATGCAAAATCGACTTGCACTTGATATATTATTGGCAAAAGAGGGTGGAGTCTGTGGCATGTTGAAAGTCCAACATTGCTGTACATATATCCCTGACAAAAGTAAAGGTATTGAGGGATATATTAAGAACATTACAAAGATTCATGAAGATTTTACCCAACTAGAGGTTGACGGTGTCTGGGAAAGACTTAGTAAAAGTATTTCTGCTATAGGTAGTTGGTTTTCCACTTTAGGGAAGTCTATTAGGGAAATTCCTAATACCTGTAATTTCGATAGCAATAATAGCCCTGATAATAATGATGACATATAGATGTTGCAAGAGTAAAACAAGAGAACGAATGTTGGCAGAAATAAAGAATAAGAGAATGGGAAGAAAGAGAAAAAGGGAAGAGATTGAGTTAGAAGAAATGAAAGGAAGTTTATATGATAAAATGAAAGAATTAGACATGAAAAAGAAAAACGAAGAATTAGTAGAAAGAGGAAGAAAAATGAATTTAGATTAATAAAGTTGGCACTTGGTAATGATGGGTATTTTATGATGGCTGAAAAATGCAATCAGAGGGGGGATTGATGGAGCAAGGATTCGAGAAAATGAAACTTGCTCGGAGAAATCCTCCATTAACTTTCACTAATCATTAAAACTGTAGATAAGATTAAACTAATATACACCAGACACCGTCACATGGGAGAGAAGCTTACGCATGCTTAAACTAATGAAGAATGAAAAGCAACGCGACTAAAACCCGCTTTAATTTGCGAAAATGCTTTGCGCATGTGCAAATCTGAATTACGTAGAGATAACGTGACTAACTCGCTTTGAGAGGGAAATCCTCACGCATGCGCAAGAAAGACTAACACGGGGTCTTGAGGTACTGCGTGCCCGGCATCTGCTTTCTTGAATTTAAAAGAAAGCTGCTGTTAACGCTTTTGCCCAAAGAGATACTAATAACATGGGATAGAGTAGAAGTGGGTGGTGAACAGTGAGAATCATATGTCTAAGAAAATAACATCTGTTTACGACTCCTTTATTAATAGTGTATATTCGGGCCCGCTAAGAGCTTGACAGAAAAAGAAAATGGTGATGGATGACCAAAAGCGGCGCATGCTCAGAGAGTCCATGGTGTGACCCGGTGACCGAAAGAGCTGAATGACTGCCAAGAATCAAGGACAGAAGACATGAGAAAAAGAAGACATGTATCATTCGTCTATGTAGTCTGTATTGAATGAAAATTATTGGAAATGGCAACAATATATGCATGGGAAGAGGAGAATATGAATGAGCTAAAGGGGAAGGGCTAGCTAACAATAAATGCCTTAATAGAAATGAATATGTCAGTAAGGGGTGAGGGAAAACTCCCCTACCCCCATCCAATCATATTCCGTATTTTAATGAAATTTGCAACTTTTGAGGGTGGGACATGTAGAAATAAAGACTATAACTAGAGTAAGTTGAGATTAGTTAGTTAGCATGCATCATCGCCGCTGAGAGAGAGACGAGAATGCTGCATCAAGATCATCATAGAGAGAGAGAGGCGAGAGCAGACTGGGAAGATTCAGATCCAAAACGACAGCCTGATTAGATTCGAAGTATTGTGGAAGAAGATCGAGGACGGAGAGAGTGTAAGAGAGGGAATCGCCCTGGTGCGTCGGGTTTGTAGAGAAGTCTAGTAAGTATTTGTCCTGTCCCTGTCCTTTAGTCTTTGTCTCCTGATCCTAAGTCAGGGGACCTCCACCATTCCTTTGGCCAGAGGGTTGGTTTTCCGGTCATCTCTTATTAGGTAAATGATATTCTATCTCAAATTTGCATATTTCTTTGCAAATGTACGTTAATATGTGTCTTTTGTCTCTACATCTATCCACTCTTATGCATTAATTTTTGTTGAATGAGGTTGTGTAATTGAATGTATTTTGCTAAATGAAATTTCTCTCTCTCACATTGAAGAATGATGGAATTTGCACTGTGAATCTGTAATGATGAGCGTCCAACTTTATGACTGAAAATTTTAGATAAAGCTTACAAATCTTACTCAGAATCTGTGGTCATTTCACTAAGAGTTGCAAATTAGTTAAGAAGTTGTTAATATCACCATCAACTAACTCAACTAATGGTCCATCGACCAGAGGAAGAGTGTTGATTCGTGAAGATTAGTTAGGCATTGAAATGTCAATTTAACCTGATTTGTGGTTACAGGGACACAACTAATCAGAACTTAAGTGAATTATAAAAACATGACCCCCCAGCGGAGCGTCCAGGGATGTGGATGAAAAATTTGCATAAATGTATATGGGCCCATTGACATATTCAGTGTTATGTGAAATATTCAACCCTGGGAGCTTCCGCTGGATCACTGCTGTTGCGTCCGGCCCCATTCTGCCTCTCTTTTTTTTTTTTTTATAAATCTTTTTATTAACAATGCTCATGAGACCATTCAGTACAAAACAGTATGATAGAGCACATTTGGAGAAAGCACAAAAGTTAACCACAAAAATAATCAATGGGGAACAGCGAAGACAATCAATCATCATCATCTCTCTCACCTTTCCGTGCCCGTCCCAGACTCTCTGTACTTCCGCCATGGCCCCCACACTTTCTTCCATTTCTTGGTACACCCCCTGCTTTTGTACACAGTTTCTTCGGCCCTCTGGCACCAATCGAGGTCCCGCTCCCATTCCTCCCAGCGCGGGGGTATCTGTGCCCCCCATCCCCGAGCAATATTTCGTTTCGCCACTCCTGCTGCCAGAGCTAGCCATATTTCCACATACCTGGACCAGTCAGTGTCGCCTTTAATGCACAAGTTACTAACTTGTGTAACGATATATCTGTAAGAGACAGTAGTTGGTGACAGATTCCTTACCTTAGACTATCCCCAGCCGTCAGGTAGCAGTACCCTTGCGCGTCGGTAGGCGGCGTTGTGCGGCTCCGCGTCCGTCGTCTGGATCGCCGGGATGACGTCGCGGGCAGTACTTAGACGCCGCCCCTGCGCGCTGACGTCAGTTCTGTACACGACTTTCCGCTCCATGCATGAAGCTGACATAGGTGCCTGAAAAAATACTAGGGCCCTGAAAGGGATGTCCTTAACCCTAGAGATCAGTTCGCAGAACAGGGAGGATGGGTGGGGCGGTAAGGAATCTGTCACTAACTACTGTCTCTTACAGATATATCGTTACACAAGTTAGTAACTTGTGCATCTGAAAGAGACACGTTAGTGACAGATTCCTTACCTTAGAATAGATACCCCAGCAATACCAACCCCGGTGGTGGGTCTGCGAACAGATTCAGACAAGGAAGTCCCGGAGGACAGAACGTCCAAAGAAGCCGCCCTCCGGACCTGGCTGTCAAGGCAGTAATGCTTGGTAAACGTGTGCAGCGAGGCCCACGTAGCTGCCCGACATATATCCTGTAGCGGAACACCGCGGCCTAAAGCCGTGGTAGCAGCCGTTGCCCTGGTAGAATGGGCACTTAGCCTAACAGGGGGCTCCTTCTTAGCCAAAGAATAGCAGGCTTTGATACACAAGATGACCCAGCGGGAGATGGTCCTCTTGTGTACCGCCCGACCTTTTTTGGCGCCCACGTAGCCAACAAAGAGCTTGTCATCCACCCGGAACAGTTGTGTGCGGTTGATGTAGAAGGAAAGCGTACGTTTTGGGTCCAGACGGTGGAGCCTCTCTTCCTCTCTGGAAGGGTGCGGAGGCGGAAAGAAGGTGGGCAAAGTGATGGTCTGCCCAATGTGGAAGGCAGTAACCACCTTTGGCAAGTCGGACGGACGCGTCCTAAGAACAACCTTGTCTGGATGGACAGACAGAAAGGGGGGTTTGCATGAAAGAGCCTGGAGCTCACTCACCCGCCGAGCGGAGGTGATGGCCACCAGACAGGCTGTCTTCAGAGTGAGAAGACGAAGAGGACAGTTATGCAAAGGCTCAAAGGGAGCGCACATTAATAAAGTAAGAACCAAGTTTAAGTCCCACTGAGGCATTATAAACGGAACAGGAGGAAAGAGGTGTGTAATGCCTTTAAGAAACCTGTTAACAACAGGGGACTTAAAAAGAGAGGGCTGATCAGGAAGCCTGAGGAAGGCCGAGATCGCACAAAGATAGCCCTTGATGGTACCCAGGGCAGAACCCTGTTGGGCCAGAGAGAGAAGGAACAGAAGAACCTCAGAAAGAGGGGCAGAAAGGGGATTCACAGCCTTTGCTGTGCACCATGCCACAAACTTGTTCCACCTACAGGCGTATACCACCTTAGTGAAGGGACGCCTGGCTGCCAGAATCACATCACAAACTTCGGGAGGCAAGTCGAAAGGAATCAACTGCCGCCGCTCAATCTCCAAGCAAGCAGGTGGAGACTGGACAGGTTCGGGTGGAGGACCGTCCCCTGCTGCTGCGACAGAAGATCCTCCCGAAGAGGCAGACGGATCGGGGGATCGACGCTCATACTGAGTAGCTCGGGATACCAAACTCTTCGAGCCCAGTCCGGAGCCACAAGAATGACTTGGGCCCGGTCGCGCCGAATCTTCTTCAACACTCTGGGTAGAAGTGGTATAGGCGGAAAGGCGTACAACAGACCGCAACTCCACTCGCGACGAAAAGCGTCACCGAGCGAGTGCCGCCTTGGAAATTCCAACGAGCAGAACAGATGACATTGCGCGTTCTCTTCGGTGGCGAATAGATCTAACCAAGGCTCTCCCCACTGTAGAAAGAGTCCTTGCGCCACCTCCGAGTGAAGACGCCATTCGTGATCCATCATGCACCTGCGGCTGAGTTCGTCCGCCCTGGCGTTCAGGGAACCTGCCAGGTGTTGAACCATCAGGAATATGCCCTGATGTTCCAGCCATGTCCAGAGGCGCAGAGCCTCCTGACATAGGGTCCACGACCCCACCCCGCCTTGTTTGTTGCAGTACCACATGGCGGTGGTGTTGTATGTGAACACCTGCACTACCTTCCCTTTGACAGAGGGAAGGAATGCCTTGAGTGCAAGTCGGATCGCCCGAAGCTCCAGAAGGTTGATATGGAGTCGGGACTCCGCCGGAGACCAGAGGCCTCTGATCTCTGCCTCTCCCATGTGACCGCCCCATCCCAGAAGGGACGCGTCCGTCACAACTGTGTGCTCTGGCTGGGGAAGGGAGAGGGATCTGCCCATGACCCACTGCCGGTTCGAGAGCCACCACTGCAACTGTTTTGCAGTCCCCTCCGAGATCTGGACGTGATCGGACAGGTTGCCCTGATGCTGAGCCCACTGTAACTTCAGGTCCCACTGCAGAGCCCGCATATGCCATCTGGCATTATCGACCAGCAGGATGCAGGAGGCCATGAGGCCCAGCAGCCTCAGGGTCATCCGTACCGAAACCCAGGATAGAGGCCGAAAGATCGGAATCATAGCCTGAATATCCCGGACTCGCCATTCGGGAGGATAGGCCCGAAACTGCGTTGTGTCCAGAACTGCTCCGATGAAAAGGAGCTGTGGAGAAGGAATCAGGTGCGACTTTGGCACGTTGATGGAGAACCCCAGCGAGTGCAGGAGTTCGGCCGTAGTCTGGAGGTGGGAGACGACTGCCTGGGACGAGCCCGCCTTCAGCAGCCAGTCGTCGAGGTAGGGGAAGACTGGAACCCCTGCCCGGCGCAGATGAGCTGCAACCACCGCCATCACTTTCGTGAACACCCGAGGGGCGCTTGTAAGGCCAAAGGGGAGCACGGTGAATTGAAAATGCTCGATGCCTACCGTGAACCGCAGGTAATGCCGGTGGGCCGGCAAGACGGGGATGTGGAAATACGCGTCCTGCAAGTCCAATGCTACCATCCAGTCTCCAGGGTCGAGGGCAGTCAAGACCTGAGCTAGGGTGAGCATCTTGAACTTCTCCTTCCGGAGGAAGCGATTGACGTTCCGGAGGTCCAAGATAGGACGCATGTCCTCCTTGTCCTTTTTGGGCACCAGAAAGTAGCGGGAGTAACAACCACGCCCTACTTCTGGGGTCGAGGCGCGCTCGATGGCCCCCTTGGCCAAGAGGGCCGCAACTTCCTTCTGAAGAAGCACCAAGTGATCCCCTGACATGCGGTGGTATTGAGGTGGCATGGCTGGGGGGGTTGTCTCGAAGGGGAGGGAGTAGCCCCTTCGGACAATGTCCAAGACCCACTTGTCCGAGGTGATGGCACGCCAGTGGTGAAGGTGATGGCGGACCCTGCCCCCTACTGGCGTGCTGTGGACCTGAAAGGAAGGACTAAGAGGGCTTGGAGGCCGCGGACGGGGGTGGTGGCCTGCCCCGCACGCTGGTTGCCCGACACGCCTCGGCGTGAGCCATGTCCTCGGCCACGCGAAGACGCCTGCTGCGCGGGCCGGTGGCTGGGCAGCGGACGTGACTGGGCGCCCCTTCCGTGGCCACGAAAGGGGCGAAAAGCAGACTGTTGCGGAGGGCGCACAGCATAAAGGCCCAGGGACTTGGCTGTAGCCTGTGAGTCCTTAAAACACTCCAGCGCATGGTCTGCCTTGTTTCCAAAAAGACCGACCCCATCAAAGGGCATGTCCATGAGAGTGTTTTGGACATCGCCCGAGAAACCAGTGGTTCTCAGCCAGGCGTGACGGAGCAGCGCCACTGTCGTCGCAAGCGATCTGCCTAGCGAGTCGGCGGTATCAAGGCCACATCTGATGGTGTATTTTGCTGCATCCCTTCCTTCCGCAATGGCGTGGGAAAGCAGTGCCTGGGCCTCCTCAGGACACTGGGGCAGAACTTGCGCCACCGAATCCCACAAGGAGTGGGAATATCGGCCCAAGAGGCAAGTGGTGTTGACAGACCGCAAGTCAGCACTGGAGGAAGAAAAAACCTTCTTCCCAAATTGATCCAGGCGTTTGGATTCCCTATCCGGGGGAGCGGTAGGGAAGGCGCTTTGGGAGGCAGAGGCTTGGACAACCAAGCTCTCAGGGGTGGGGTGTTGGGAGAGGAACAGGGGGTCGCCCGGAGCAGGGCGATGGCGTCGGGCTGCGTTCCTATCCACAGGAGCCCCTGTGGTGGGCTTGGACCAGGTGCCCAAAAGACCGTCCGAAAGTGCCTCGTTTTAAACGGCAGCAGTGGCTCCGAGGAGGTAGCCGCCGGCTGAAGCACTTCCGTCAGGATGTTAGTCCTGACAGCCACTGTAGGCAACTGGAGGTGTAAGGCCTCAGCTGCTCTACGCAACACCGTTGCAAAGTTTGCTCCCTCCTCCGTTGCCACGGAAGGAGGAGACAGCATGCCAGTGTCAGGGGAGGTGTCCAGACCACTGGCATCCCCAAGTTCCTCAGCCCAGTCCTGATCAAACTCACATTGGTGTGTGAGAGGGTCATCAGACCCCTCCCAGTTCTCTTCGTCCTCCAATTCTGGTTGAAAGTAAGGAGGAGGGACATGTGGGACCCAAGGTCTCACCGGCGCCGGAGCCGATCGACGTCGGTCCGGCGCCGTGTCCGGAGAGAACCGGGGTACGACGCCGCCCGGAGCCCCGGACGGCGTCGGGAACGGCACCGGTGAAATCGACGCCGGCGGAGGTGTCGTCAGGTCAACCGGCGTCGATCGGGGTTGTGGCAGCACCGGAGCCGGGGTCGAGGCCGGGACCGAGGCCGGTGTGACAGGCGGCGCCGGGACCGGAGTCGCCGGCGGCGCCGTAGGAACCCCATCGGGGCCCGAAGGCGCACCGGGGGGACCTTGAGGCCCGAAGAGGCGGGCCATGGCCGACAGGAACTCCTGTATCTCGTCCGGAGTCGCCGCCGAACCCGGATAAGGCGGGTAATGCGGCGGCTCCACAGGCACTCCCGGAGCTGCGGGGACGGTGCCGACGGGACCCTCAGCCGAGGCGCGAGACCGGCGAGGGGAAGTCGTCGAGCGATGACGCTTCTTCGACTTCTTGTGCTTCGACTTACCGGAGGAGTGCGAAGACTTGGACCCCGACGACCGATGAGGACTCCGCGACCGGCCCCTCGACCTCTCACGTGACCGGGGCTTGGATTGGCGCGGAGCCGACTGCCGGACCTCGAGGAGCTTTCGAGACCGCTCTCGCAAAGCCTTCGGATGCAAGGCCCAGCAGTCGGGGCACGACTTGGAGTCGTGGTCGCGGCCGAGGCAGTAGAGACAGTCTCGAGCGGGTCCGCGATCGACATCATCCGACCACAGGCGTCGCATGGCTTGAAGCCGGGCATCCCTACCGACACCTTCGGAGTCGAACGACTCGAGAAAAAACAGTGATAAAAATCACAAAATCTTAGTCAAAAATTGACTAGGGCACTGCTCTTCCCAGATCTGCGCTTACTGGCGCGGAAAAAGAAAGAACTGACGTCAGCGCGCAGGGGCGGCGTCTAAGTACTGCCCGCGACGTCATCCCGGCGATCCAGACGACGGACGCGGAGCCACCCGACGCCGCCTACCGACGCGCAAGGGTACTGCTACGCAAAACTTTCCGGATCCAGCCTGACGCCTGGGGATATTCTAAGGTAAGGAATCTGTCACTAACGTGTCTCTTTCAGATCATCAGTAACAGCCACTTAGGCTCCAACGGAACCGTCCCCCCCCACAACCCTCGACATAATGTCCGTGACCCTCGTCCAGAAGGGGATGATCTCAAGACACTCCCACAATATATGAAAGAAAGTGCCCTCTCGCTGACAGCCCCTTAGACATAATGCCGAGTGACTCTTGCCCCATGCAAAAAGGTGCGTGTGAGGATAGTAGGTACGGTGGAGGATTTTTAGCTGTACCAGCCTGAACCTTGAGCGGATCGCGATTTCTCTAGGACTCTGAATCGCATCCTGCCAATCCTCATCGTCGATATCTCCAAGGTCCTTGGCCCAGGCTGTCCTAAGAGCGGTCAGGGGGTCGGGTATGTTGTTTATTAATTTACGATACATTCTGCCTCTTTTCTGATTTTAGTCTCACACTCGGACTTGGGATTAAGCGGGCAATGCTATGGCCAGATACAGATTGGATGACCTGGCTTTAATGGCAGATTTGCATTTCTCCTGAATCAGGACATAGATTGCATATTTGAAACAGTACCTCAACAAAGGCTTATAGTTCACTTGGGGGTCAAAGTGACATGGTTGTTGCCGCAAAATATGGAAGGCTTCTAGAATAAGGCCCAGGAAGGGAAGCATTCTTGTTTTGTTTGTTGTTCTGAATCTTATTTTGCTTGACAGTATTCTGGATGGGCAGGTCATCATGTTTGATGAACAGGACATGTACACTTTCCCACCCTGGTTTCATTTGAAGAGCTATCTCCTTGGATTTTCTGTTGGGGTACTTTCTTCATCATCATTACCTAATTATATTTGGCACGGTTTCTGTTAAGTCATTGCTGGCAATAGTGTGTGTAAGGTTAATTTAAAGTTTAAAGCTGGGAGCAAAAAAGAGAGGTATCAGGTCCTCCCAACATAACAGACAAATTATCTGTCAGGCGACATGGATAGATGTGTCCAAATTTATGTGGAGTCTGACCCCCAGAAGGCGTCACTATGAACTGGGCCATTCAGTCAGTCATAAGAGAAGACAGACTTTTAGCTGAACCAGTCCATCTTGAGCTGTATCTTCTGGGACACAGGCCTCCATATAAAGACTGCTTGATTTAGACAGAGGGAAAGTAGTGCCAAAAATACAACTGGCCCCTGTAATAAGATGTTTGCCAGCTCTCTGGGGATAGTCGAAGTTCTGTCAACCACCCCCGCCCCACCAAATTGCCCCCCTCCTTCACCTCCAGAGTGTTTGACAGGATATGCAGCAATTTTCATGGCTCGAGCTCCTCCTATATTATTTAAATGGGTTCCCACCATTCCAGAGAAAGCTATCAGTCTGGAACAATGGAAAGGTAGATATAGAAGTGCTGCCTCCCAGATATCTTTAATATTCCATAACTATTAAAGTCACCATAATAATGCAAGCCGTAGAGCAACTCCTCAATATTTCCTCGAATTGATTGACTTATACTAAGTCTAGATATGCGTCAAATCTGATGGGGGTGACATTACCTGCTTCAAAATTTGGAATGATGAAGCTCAGGGTAAGGAAACACCTATCCCATCTTTCGTCCCTTAAAAACAATCCCTCCCAAAATTATGTAAGTTGTACAAATCAAATACAGAGATATTATAAGGCTGCTGTATTTTCTTCCTCATTTCTTCTCTACTCCTACCTTACTGCTCTGCTTCTTCTAGTTGCATTCAGCCACCACCATCCTCAGGCTGCCCATTCTCCCAGAGGAAAAAGGCAAACAATCTGGCAACAGAAAAGAAAGTCGCACACAACATAGTGCAGTCTCTATTCACAGTGTCTTGCTTCAGATTGTGGATTTCCCTTTCACCGCAACTGAAGTCAGAGACAAAATAGTGAATCCACAGAAGACTGGGTAAATGGGGAAAAACAGGGAAAAAAATAGACTTCTCTAGAAAATCCAGGACAAGGGTAAGGGGAGGGAAGGAGGCACAAGACCATATAGTAGCCACAGTGAAAGAAGAGTGACCACCCAAAAAGCATAACCTAGAGGTTGTATAAACAAGGGCCAAAGGGAGAATTGGAGCCTCGGGTCAACCCATGGCTACCCTTCGCTGGGATGCCTCCGGGTAGCCATGCGCTATACAAAAGCCATTTTCATTGCGCTATACAAAGCTGCAGACCCAGTCAGAATGAGACACCCATAACTGTCATATACTACAGCATATCAAAGGTCCTCTAGCAAACGGTAGGAGATGCAGCGGACAAGCAGGATCATCTGCACAGCGAAAGAGGTCAGTGGGAAGCTAGGTTAGTCAATCGGAGTCTACTGGGAGTTCAAGTGTTGCCTGCTGGTTGCGTTCTCGCCCACTATTTTAATAGCTTTCACTAGGTTGATCACGGTAATAAACACTAGAATTACATTTTGAGCCAGAAATGAGTTCATACTGTTTTTAGATGTTTGTTGGTACACACTGAATACCCAGAAATGTGCAATTTAATTTATTTATAAGCGTATCCATAGACTGCAACTTTAACTCTGAGATATCTCAGTGCTGTACAGTTAATGATTTACATAGTAATGTAAGAAAAACAACGTTACATGAGACAGAAGTTATGGCAGTTGCGTTAGCAGACGTTTCTTGCAAAGCAGACTTTAAAGCCCTGTGAAGGTTAGGAGCAAGGAAAAGCATCCCAATTCTTCATGTAAGGAGTTCCATAGTTTTGGTATGAAGCTGGGCACTGCTGGATTGGGTGTTCTCCAGTTGATAGAATTCAGATTTCTAGAACAGGCAGGCCATAATTCTGTTTGTTCGGATTTCCACATCAATGGAGAATTTCTCATGGAACTAGGTGGGTTCAAGGCGATGATCAGCCTTGTATATGATGCAGAGGGTCTTGGAAAATGATTCCGGAATCCAACAGTAGGCAAAGAAGATCCAACAGATTGAGCAAAATGTAACAATGTTTCCTTTCCCCGCATACCAGTCTGTTTGTCTGCAGCTGCCACAACTTTAGACAGGCCTGTTAAGTGAACATTTCACTTGTCGAGAACACCGATTGAAGGACCTGGCTTAAATCTGTCTTGACTAAGCCAGTTTGATTTTCTTGAGCAAGTCAAGTTAGTATGTAGCTGTCTTTTCAATTAAAGTCATGTGATGTAGTATGTTGAGGCTGGCACCAATAGTAAACTCCGGGGATTTGGCTGAAGTTAATAACAGTGGAGTGCTGACTAAGGGCTTGAATTGTTCTAACCAAAGTTGAATTTAAGGGGAGTTTTTGCTTATATGTAGAAGGAAGAACTGAGTTTTGTTGTGATTTAGTTTTATGGAAAAAGTAATCACCCGTTTTTTGAGGTAAGAGAGGAAAACTTATTAACTCTCAATGGACTTCACAGAGATACACATCGAGTTATAGCTGTGTTTTACCTACTTACTGCAAAATTGCAATTACACAGTCAAGATCATTGCTGCCCACAGATTCAACATAAAGGTTGAATATGTAAGTGAAAGGAACAAGTCGTCACTACAGAGAACCACAGTTCCTGAGAAAGAAGTCAGTATAGAGAGACATGGGGAGAAGGGGATAGGTCGTTCTGATTGGAAGGTCAGAGAGACCTTTTCTTGATGCCCTCACACACCCCGAAGGATGTCATGCTTCATCATGGGGTGGTGCTCCTCGTTGGGCCGATGCTGCAATGCCCAACGGGTCCCCTGAAGGGTCACTTTATCAGATCTTTTTAGAAATCTAGCCGTAAGGTATGTGCGGGTGTGTGTGAGAGGGTAAGTGGGGTGATTGATGTCTTAAAAAATGACTAGAGGGAGTAAAGCGAATTGATTTACTGGAGAAGCCCTCAGTCATCAATAAAAAACCAAAAGGTTGTGTGCTGCTCGAGGGTGGTAGTGGCCCTCAGTAGCTAGACAAGTGCAAAGTCTTAAGAAGACGGGGGTATGGTCGACATGTTTCGCGCTGTGATGTGGTCTCAGGAGGAGATCCTTTGCGCTTCTTCCAGACGTAGGGGTAGTGAAGTAGGGGAGGGGGTTATTAGGTAGTGGTCTAGAAAGGTATCTCGGTACCACTCAATGGACCCAGGAAGTGGTCCTATCTGGAACGACAAAGAAATCAAGAAGAGCAACAAATAGTTATATGTAGCAACCTTGAATAAACGTGAAGCACAGGTCCCCCCTGTTGAAGGACCTGGGGCTACATTGTAATTGGTGCATCAGCAAGGTATGCAATAATACCAATTAAGCGTGAAGGTAAAAACATTTTTACAGAGGTGGGGAGGACAAACAAGCATACACATGTACATCTGAGTGAAGAGAGAAAGGGCGAAATACTCTCATTATGCCAAGCCATTATAGTGAGCACATGAACAAAAGGCATTCTCCGTGGGAACGTGGTGCGCGTTATGTGCTCGCTATGTAGTGAGCGTGGTCAGACAGGGCCATAGTGATTTAAAAAAAAAAAAAAACATTTATACAGGCTAGGCATAGTGTCCATTGATGGCAAGACCTCTATAGTCCGACTGTGCTGATTGCGATAAGGGTGCAGATCACCTAGTCGTTATGGGTGTGGAGTCCCATGAGGTACGGCAGAGGTGATCACCATCGCTGTCTGTTAAAGAGGTAAGTATTAAGACCTGCTGGTGTGCTAGGAATCAAGCGGAATGATGCAGGCGCATGGGAGGTCAATACTTACAGTTGCAACGTGCAGAAAAGGTTCAGTGACCTACCCGACCTCTTGCCGGCTCGTGGAGTGTTCTGTGTGCTGGGACGCGGTATTAGTAAGAGTTTGGAGGCGGGAGGGGTAAGGGCGTGGCTTCGCGTCAGTACACGTGATGCCTTGGTCACGTGTGTTTTGCCAGTGACTCGCGAAAATAGGTCGGAAACACGGCAGCCATCTTGGAGTGTTAGAGTATGTATAGCGGGTAATGAAATGACAATTAAGTGTTCGAATTCGTAGGGTCATAGTGTCATTCTATGTCGTGGTAATTGTCTAAGAGGTAGCAGAGGCTGTTATTATTGATGCAGAGGGGTTTCGGTACTCCCTGGGCTGGGGTCTAGTGTCCTGGATGGAAGTTATGGGAGTTAGAGAGACCCTGCAAAGATGGGCAATAGGCTAATCGCATGGTATTGGCTAAAGGATTGGAGCATGCAAGCTTGAGTTTTAGCCTCGGAGAGAAACCTCAACGGGGTTTTTTGTGGAGCCAAGAGTAAGCTAAACACAATTGAGGGTTGGGAGCTCGAGTGCTAGTGTTATGGACGCCGTGACAATGTCAGTTCTGCAGTTCTATCCAAGGTATCTCATCATTGAGGCCATTGATATTGGTGCGAAGGCAGAGCACCCAGCGCTGCTCTTTACGAAACAGTGTAGTGGCACTCCACGATGTGTTGGCTTCCAGGATCGTCCACGTAAATTGGTCTATCGTGTGTCCTTTTTCAATGAAATGATTGCACATTTTTGTCATACTGCGGCCGCAGTGGATATTGCTTTTGTGTTCGTTGATGCAGACTTTGACTGGTCCTGTAGTCATGCCTACGTAGTACATGTTACAAGGGCACATAATAAGATAAACACAGTTTTTAGTGTTGCAGTTGGTGTGCTGTCATTGCACCCAGGTGATGCTGCCTATCAAGAGGTCCTTAGTGTGGCTAGTGGAAGTGCATGCACTGCAACTGCCACAGGGGTAGTGGCCTTTGACAGTTGGCAGACCCCATAGAGTTGTCAGGGCAGTCACAGTTCTTTTCTGTGGTCGTGTATGGACCAACATGTCCTTCAGGTTATGGGCTCTTTTGAAGGCGAACCTGGGTTTTCCAAGCCTGAGGTCACCACTGTTAACGATGTTCCAGTGTTTCAGGATGATATTTTTGACTTGGTTGTTAGCGGGGGTAAATGTGGTGACGCAAGTCATCTTATCTTCTTGTGTTTTTTGCCTGGTTTCTAGCAGGGCTTCTCGATGGTTATTGCGAGCTCTCTTCCTTGAATTTCTGATAACCTTCAGAGGGTAGTTCTTGTGGAGGAGATTCTTGCTCTGAGTGTCTGCTTGTGCTTCGAAATCGCTGGTTTCGCTGCAATTCCTTCTAAGTCTTAGGAATTGTCCATAAGGTAGGTTCTCTCCGAGTGCTTTTGGGTGGTGGCTGTTGAAGGGAAGCAGACTATTGCAGTCGGTGGGTTTCTTATATGTCTTGGTTTTGAGGGTGCCCTCTTCTCGTGAGATGAGTAAATCCAAGAAGGAGAGCTCCTTGTTTGATTTCGACAGGGTGAACTTGAGATAGGGATCTCTGGCATTGATCCATGAATGGAATGCTTCGCATCTCTCCTCTGTCACGGACCAGAATATCGTCGATATAACGTTTCCATTTGATGATATCGGGTAGGTAAAGGTTAGTGGGGGTAAATATATGCGAGGATTCAAAGTCAGCCATATAGAGGCAGGCCAGACTAGGTACAAAAGTACTGCCCATGGATGTACCGTGTGTTTGGTGGTACAGTTGGTTCTTGTACTGGAAGAAGTTGTTTTTGAGGGCTATACTGGCACACTCCAAGATAAACTCCACGGGGGTAGTAGTCGCGGTCATCGTTCTTCTGAGGGTCTCTTCGATGACCCTGATGGTGGCATCCTGAGGAATGTTGGTGTACAGAGCCTCTACATCAAGGGTAACGAAGAGGGTGATCTTGTGTTGGTTGGGGAGGTTCTAAATGAGACAGAGGGTTTCTTTTGCATCTTTGAGGAATGATGCGGTGTTCCATACCAGGGGTTGGAGAAAGTGATTGCAAAATTGGCTGAGGGGCTCCAAGAGGGAGCCTATGCCGGACACAATGGGTCTGCCAGGTGGGGGTCGTACATTGTTATGGATTTTAGGAAGTGTGTAGAAATAGGGAATCGTGGGTGATGTGTTCACCAGAAAATCCGCCTCGTTTTAAAAAATCCATCCGTTGGTCAATCCTTTGTTGACAACGATTCTTATCTTCTTGGTTAAGGTCTCAGTGGGGTCTGTGTCCAACTTCTTGTAGTATTTTGTATCTGCGAGTTGTCTCTGGCATTCAAGGTCATAGTAGTCGGTGTTAAGAACGATGGTTGCTCCGCCTTTGTCGGCTGGTTTTATGTTGAGGTTAGAGTCGTTGTCGAGATCCACAATGCCTCTTCTTTCTCTGGCCGGCAAGTTGTTAAAGGTGGTCCTGGGAGTCAGATGGTTAATATCTTTGAGAATGGCCTTCTCAAAAGTAAGAATCTCGCTGGGCGTTATGACCGCGTTGGGAGTAAAGGAGAGGGGTTCCTCAGTCCGGAGTCTGATGTTGTGGCACTGTCACGGTCTTTAAAGAATGATCGTAATCTTAGTTTCCTGAAGAAAATGTGGAGTTCGCCAGTGAGTTTGAAATGGTCTTCTTGAGGGGTTGGCACAAAGCCTAGACCCCTCTGTAGTACCGTGGTTTCATCGGTCGTTTGTTGTCCCTTGGACAGGTTGATGACTAGTTTTTCTTCGTCTGACTCCTGGTTTGTCGTTGGGGACCGGGGTCTATACAATGTACTTGCTTTTGGTCATTTCTCCTTCTTCCTCTGCCTCTGTTCCAATAAGGAGGGGGAGGATTTTGATGTTGATAGAATTGTTGGAACAGAGGGGGTGGGCCTTGAAAGCCCGGGTACTATAGTGGTTGTGCTCCTGGATATCCTGGTTGGTGATAGCCTTACATCGGTGGTGTTGGTAGAAGACCCTGGCCGCCCTGATTGCTTTTCCAACTCCTATTACTGGAGTTACTGTTGGATCTGTTGGATCTGGTAGAGGTTGACGAGCCGTCATCTGAAGAGGTGTCGTTGGCTGATGTAGTGTAGTCTTCTCTGGTGTATGGATAGATTTTCTCTTTTTCAAAGTTTTTAATGTCTTTTTGAAGTTTATTAATCTTCTTTTGCATTAGAAAGTCCTTGTGCTCATTCATTTCGATGAGACTATTCGGAAGTACGTTGATGAGGGTCAGACGGCGGCCTTAATTTTATTAGATCTGAGTGCCGCCTTTGACACTGTCTCTCATCATACGTTGCTTCAGTGTCTCAGAGGGGGTGGGGTGGGGGGGAAGGCACTGGAATGGATGGAATCTTTTCTGCAGAATCGCAGTTTTCAGGTAGCGCAGGGACCTTACTTATCCAAGAGTATTAGGCTTAAACAGGGGGTGCCACAGGGGTCCACCCTCAGCCTGTCCCTGTTTAACCTATATGTGGCCCCAGTGGCAGACATCACTGGAAGGTTTGGGGTCAAAGTTGTGTCTTACGCCGACGACACAGTCGGACGAGAAGGCAGCCGCTAATTTTAACTCCTGCCTGCAAGAACTAGCGGTCTGGATGGCTAACAACTGCCTTAAATTGAACGGGAGTAAGACAGAAGTGCTGGTTATTGGCAAGCCACCTTCTGTGTGGACGTCGGCGTGGTGGCCACAGACCCTGGGTCCTATCCCTGGCCCTAGTGAACAGGTTAAGAACCTAGGGGTGTGGCTTGACCCTAAGCTCTCGTTTGAGCATCACACAAGGCGGGTGGCAGGAACCTGTTTTGGAATCTTGCGTGGACTACGCAAGACCCTGGACCTCTTACCCACCGTAGCCAGGAAGACTATGGTCCATGCTTTGGTGACATCGAGGCTGGACTATGGAAATGTGCTTTATTTGGGGCGAGTGTCGCCTGTGTACAGAGGCTTCAATGTATCCAGAACGCAGCAGCTCGCCTGGTTCTGATGCTACCCAGGCGAACCTCTTCCAGAAAGGCTCTGGTTGCCCTTCACTGGCTTCCGATCAAGGAGCGAATCCTGTTCAAAGTTCTCTGTGTGAGTCATCGGATTCTACAAAGGAAGGGGCCCTCATACCTTTATCACCTTCTGACTCCGTATGTCCCCTCCCGCCAATTAAGGTCTAGCGGGACGGGACAGGTTATCATTCCCAGAGTCAGGAGGGCAAGGATGGGTGGGCGCTCCTTTAGGTTCATGGCAGCTCAGCAATGGAACAAACTCCTGTGGGGGCTTCGGATGGAGGCCTCGGAGCTGATTTTTCGCAAAAAGCTGAAAACTTTTCTTTTTCCCATTGAGTAGCTCCCTGGTTGCTTGACCACTCTCGGGGGGGGGGGGGGGCGGGTGACAGTCTTTTTTAGGTGTACCACAGCGCGGGACACACTAGCCTAGTGTAACCATGCGCTCTATAAATGTCATTATTATTATTTAAATGCGGTTATGCTGATGCTAGTATTGAGCACATTCTCAGCTATGTTGATTTTAATAATCAGTGCCTCCGAGAGGCGTTTAGCAGTACTGATTATAAGAATCAGCCAATCTCGTGGGCATTTCCATGCAATTTGGCTCCATTCTTTTTTAAAGATGAGATCTTCAAGGAAAATACGGAGTGCTACTGTGACAAGCTGTCCATTAGGAGTTACATTGGCCCTTAAATATTCTGTCATGATCGCCCCATGCATGGCTATCTTGACTTGTTTTTTTAGGGAGGAGACTGAATTCCAATCACCTTGTGGTGTGCTGGTTGTGGCTATGCCATCAGCCCCAAGGAGAGATGGTGTTCTCAGTACCTCAGAGACCATGTCCTCACCATAGCTGAGTCCTAGATGTTCGTCCATGTTGTTTGGAAGAAAGGGAGAGCGCGATAGGGAAAACAAAAGAGATAGAGATGTCCCTCGGCTGGGCTGCCGTACTAATATCACTAACAAAGGGGAGGGGGGACAAGGAGCTGGAACTAGGTCCTGTGGCTCGTGCTCCTGAATATAAAGTCGTCACTACAGAGAACCACAGTTCTTGAGAAGGAAGTCAGTATAGGTCTCTTTATACTGACTTCCTTCTCAGGAACTGTGGTTCTCTGTAGTGACGACTTTATATTCAGGAGCACGAGCCACTGGACCTACATCCACCTCCTTGTCCCCCCTCCCCTTTGTTAGTGGTGAAAGGAACAAGTCATGAATAATTCTGCATTCAAAAAGGAATGCCAGCAAATTGAAGCGATCATTTGAGGGTCTGCCTTTTAGGAAGTGAAAAAAGCAGCTCAGAAAGGGTCCTTCTGAAGTTTATCATCCAGCAAGGTAGTGGTCTTTAGAATGGTATCCACATAGGTATCTACAGAAGAGGTTACCCATTCAAGATATTATCTTAGGGTTGAAGATTCACCATTTTATCAAACATTTTAAGATGGAATGTTAGCTTGGAAACCAGCCTTGGGTTCTGTAGATTTTCCTGATCCACGCTGAGACTTTTCTGTTTAACAGAGGAGAGACTTTGACTACTTTGAGCTAGGAGGCGAGAAGGTCTGTAGAGAAAGAAGTGTTA
Organism: Calotriton arnoldi; assembly: GCA_963921515.1. Classification (NCBI taxonomy): domain Eukaryota; kingdom Metazoa; phylum Chordata; class Amphibia; order Caudata; family Salamandridae; genus Calotriton; species Calotriton arnoldi. Next base: position 986,871 of record CAWUFW010004791.1, on the reverse strand, counting down.
TTGATTTTTAAGAAAAGACAGGCTTCAGAAGCACAGCTTTTGACCAGGTTAGCTAGTATATGGCTATCTGGAGATGAAGTGGATTTTATGGATGAGAGGATGTTCTGTAGTGTGTCTTTGTGAAACTAAGAGAAGAAGCACCATGTTGAACGTTTGTGTGATGATATGAGATTAAATGGAGAAAGGGCATTGACAGTTTGGAGAGGAGTTAATATTGACAATTTCGTCTTGAGGAATTTGCCAGTTTTAGTGATGATTTCATCAGTGAGGGTTCTGAGGAATGGGTAGGGATAGGACATAATATGTGCCTGTGGTAAAGTGCATTTATGAATGGTTGCTTGCATTCAAGGTTTCTAATTTGAAGTAGCCAGAGTAGTTAGTAACAGATTCTTTACTGTTTGTGAGTTTTGAGAAACAAGGTTTTAAAGATTTTGAATACTAGAGTACTTTTCTCCAAGTTTCCTTATTGCTTATTTGTAAAGGATTTTTCACCATAAGAGTTATAGGGCCAACCAATTACCACCTTAAAAACAGTAATGCATAGATGCATGAGGAGTTCTAATAAGGTTATGGTTGGTCTGCATTTTTGGTCCCAAAGCATCGGGATGAGGTTTTCTTTGGACACATTTTTAGGAGCATCCACAGTATTTCAGCATTTCAATTGTTCACATATGTGAAGAGGATTGTCAGTGCCAGTCTGAAGATATGACCGATCTTGTGAAGAAAATGGCCTTGCTGTCATGCCACTCAAGGGGAATGAGTGCTTTCATTACAATGATTTATTTTGCTAATACCAGATCAAAAGTATTGTACTATTTGTTTGTAGGGTAGCTGCAATGTTGTATGAGACTTGCCAGGTTGCAAGTATAAAATTTAAAAATAAAGATGTAGTTGAGATGGAATGTTCCCTGCCTGGTGTTTAGTTGTCTTGCCCCCGCCCTTTTTTTTGTGACAGAGTATCTGCTAACCACTTTTTATATTTTGGATCCAACTTCATCCTAATCTAGTGTGGGCATGAAGGCATAGGCCTGTCCCTTCACATGAGTGAGGTCCTATGGCCTGGAAGGGTGCAACGAGCATCAACTCAAATGATTGACAGTGGAGTAGCATCCCTGTCATGGGCTTAGCATTTAAGAGTGTCAGTTGCAGCATACTGTGTTTTGTGAATCAGTAGCTGCAACCAGACCTTTTTATATGTATTACTGGAGTGGAAGCCTACTGAACCACTTGCATAAAGCTCTGCTTCTGTGTTAACCAAGAACTTCGCTAACCCAAGCATGTGGTATGCATATATTAAGCATGTAAGTGGGTGTGGTAAATACAGTGTGCGTATGTGTGAGTCAGAGTAAGGAGGCCTGTAAGTTCTATTTTCCTAGTCTGTTCATGTACACAAGATGGAGGAGAGGTTGTTTTCCTAGCCAATGGGAAGTGTATTGCTGACATTGCTGAAGCTAGATTGAGAAGACCTAGACAATAAAGTGGAGAAAGAGAAGACCGTGTTCCTTTAGATATTTGATTAGGTTATTTTGCTGAGAGAGATCCCTGAATAGTGTTCCCGTAGCACTGCCATTTGGTAGATTTTTGGGTTGAAGAGTGAGACTGCAGTTTCTGTTATTCAGGGTGGGAAGAGTCATTTAGGTTATGCCAGCCTTGTAGCTTTCCAGATCACTGTCAGTGTGGATGTTGGTAAACTAGGTGAAGTAAGCTCACACCTCTCTGTGCCTCAATTTTGGGTGCTGTAGGCTGGAGTCTACTCTACTGTGAGGAGCATCACTCTGCACAATGGCTGTGTCAGGAGAACAGCCCAGAGAGGACACATGAAAAGAGGCCTAACCCAAACCGGTTCTCAATGTGCAGACACAGAACACACATCACATCTGCTTAACCTGCATAAAAATGGGAGCCACTCGCCCACCTGGTACTCCAGTTCCACATTCTCTTAAACCAAATAAGGCAATGCTCCACTGACTACTCAGAAGACTGCTGGGCAACCAAAGCTGGCCAAGGCAGCTTCGAATGATGAGGGGACATCACTTGGAGTCTGACCTTGCTGAAAGAGGAAGAGTTTCTAGTCTGAAGCGCCTTGAAGCCATCAAATTGCTGAGAGAAGGAACGAGCCTGACAATCCTGGAGAGACAGGACTGACCTAAAGCAGAACAGCAACTTTACCCCTGGTGCTGTAGGGGTTTGGTTACTCGAGGAAGAGCGATCTATGCACCCTGGGGCTTGTGGGCAACAGTCTCTCCATTAAAGCAGTTCCAGGAGGGGAAAGTGGTTAGCAATCATTGTCACTGACATGGAGAAGTTGTGCCCCAGGCAGAGTGCGCCACCAACACGCTTATTCTTGAGGTTGGGTGCACCACCAAGACGTTTGCAGCAGTGTGTAACACCTCCCAGAAGTTGTGCCCAGGTGGGCTCTGTCGCCAACATCCATGTCTGTGCCTGAGGTGTGAGGCACTATTGCAGCCAGGATCACAATGTGGCTCCCATTGTGTTACTGTGACATTTGAACTTGGCGGTCCACCACTGCACCTTGCCTGCGAACCAGAAGACGGTCCAACAGTGCCAGAATTACGGCCTACCTACTTGTCAAGGAATCTCGTGCTGCCGCCCTTCACTGGATTGAGCCTCTCGCTAGTGCATTTTCTCCCATAAGTAGGACTGAACGAAGATGCATGCTGCATACCAGAAAACAGGCACTGTGACCTGAGCTGTGGTGAGACTGTACAACAGCAGAGACTTGCTTGAGAACCTAGTGTTAGAACTAAACTTTGAGGTAATCTGCTCCTCAGCCTGGATACTTGTCCAAGGGACATTCGAACAACGGGAGGAGACCAACCTAAATCTATCACAGGGTGGCACCCAAGAGAGGGAAAGCTGGGGCACAATACAAGGTGCAGTAACCCAAGCCCCAGCACGAGAAATGTGAATGTTTTATGAGCTGGAAAGTGTTACAGGTAGGTTAAACTTTTTTTTAACCAAAGAAAGCACAGATTCGGGCATTCAGTTATTGTGCTGCTGGGCGATTGCGGAGTGTTGAATTTGCACAACCCCACACTACATCCTTGAAAAGTTTGTGACTGCTCTCCAACGCTATCACTGAGAGTCAAGTGCTGAAAGGGTTGTACTTTGATCAGTTTGCAGAGCCGCAGCAGGGTGGACACCCGGACTTTAGAGGTACACTACCCCTAGCACCGCAGCAAAGACCTAGTAGCCACCACTTGCCCTGTGGATCCCTGGATGAGATCCGATAGGGATGGAGTTTGAGCCACTGGAAAATGAAGCCACCAACGTGAATATTCAGTTAAAATAAAGAAATCAATCAGTCTACAAATTGAATAGTCTACGTTTAAAAATATTTGAGCTGCTGGCAGATATTTTCTGTTGCCCAGGAGATAATGTAAGGTTTTATATTGAGCTTTTAAAAATAGTACCTGGCCTTTATTGCATTTAGTCTCCACAATGCGAATAGGGTTACAAAACTAAGGATAAGATGGAAAGGACTACTCGGAGAACCAGTGCTTTTGAGGGAGAGGGCAGTTCTTAATTTGAGCCGGTGCTTTCCATTAAAAAATTGCTAACACCTACCTCCCCAGCCATTCCTTTAGTTTTGGAGACCTGGAATAATCTAAACTGTCACATTTACATGCAAAAGAGATGGTTAGTAGTTGTTTTGGCAGCGATCTCATTATACTAATAACTGCACCTCCACAGGGGAAACAAGCACGAAATGGGCTGTAGAGAGACAAATAGGTGTCTCCAAAAGGTTGGTTTGGGATGCAGGTAGGGAGATAGAGAATAGAAGTGATGACAATATCAGAAAGGTAGCACTGCCATAGTGAAGTTAGCTTCAGAAGATCAGCAGTAACAGCATTCTAGAAGGCAATGTAAATGTGCCAGGGGCTATGGGGTATGGTGACTCGGCAGGGTGTAAATAAGACCACTCACTTCTATAATAGCTGTGGAATGGAGCCATGTCTACTCTTATAACCCTGGAAACCTCTTCATAACAGATACATTGATGACATGAAAGAAAATGACCTGATGCATTTTGGCAAGAAGGACATCGCAAGACAGAATTGTGATAGGGAAATACAGTGTCAAAAGAAATTCACCATCTTAATATGGTGCTATGGGGAACAGTTCCAGCCAGAATACGACTCAGGAAAAGAAAAGCCCAACAAATAGATTTTCCATGAAAACAACTACTAGAATACCACAGAGGAAACAGAAGGTTACTACAATGATATGCCAATCAGGCTACTGGGGTATCCACCAGAATGTGACATCAGAAAGACAATCGGTGTACTCTGCCAGATAAGGCACACAGTGCTCTGCCATTAAAAAAAAAACTAAGTATCAGAAAACAAACCAGGGTGACTATATGGACTGACTGCACAGCAGACAGATGGTATTCTAGGTTTCAGCCCTCCCCAATACAAAACCAAACATGCCAAGAGGTCCAGTAGATCCCTACTTTACGCTTGGTATTGAGGTGGGCAGACATATAATGCTAAATGGTGCGTCTTGAGAAATGTAGCTGACTTACTCCAATTTATCAGAAGTCACTGGATGCTAAAACCAATTCAAATAGTTGTGGTTGTTACAAAGATGCATGGAAAAAGGAAAGTGCTAATCTGCATCATCAGCCAGTGGCGAAACGTTGAGAAGGGATCAGTTCCCACTTTACAGTCACTGTATGATTATAAACACAAATTAAATGACTAGCGACCACTAACACTGAAGAGGTTAATTAAACAATTGTTAAAACATCAAACCTAATAGTGTTGGTTGGACATACTGATGCTTTCCACACCAAAAGTGTATTTCTCCTGACGGAAACCTAATTCAGCATTCTGATATTATAACAATTACGAATAAATCTTATCCTTATGAGGAGTGAGAACTGATAAACTAACATGCATAATACATCTTCCGCAGGTTAATGTGATTAGAAGGCTGGGTAGAGGGTCAGGATAGCTATGGTTGTATTAACATACAGCTACCACGATAATGGGCAGTAAAGGTTCCTTTGGACAGATGTGTAAAAACAGGACAAATGTATCCCGACTGTAGACGAAAACTGATCTACTAACGCTCCCATTACACGTGCATGGCCAACATCAGAACCAAGACTACAGAACATACCTGCTAGTAACACTTTTGCACAAGCAAAATCAGAAAACCAGCCTATTTTAAAAGCCACTATCCTCTGCCCTAGAAGGGATACGTGTTAAAAGACAAGCAACTGGAGCAATCATTTTGAATTTAAGGCTAAAGGCATCCAGCGTAGACGAGAAGCGCTTCGAAAATGAGAATCTTACTTTTGCATCTTCCATCTGCTACAATACATGTATAAATCTAAAACAGCATTTCATAGAAAGTATTTTGATGCGTGGTGAGAGCAATGTCATTATATTGCCCAAGTATGAACATGCTGACTGAAACCGGCACCTACAAAGAGTACACCACACACGTAAAATATGAGAAATACGAACTGGATTTAGCGTATTGTCGCCGTCAGCTCTAGCAAATACACAATCCTCATTATTTTCAATGAGCGGTTCAGAAGATTTGCTGCAGAAAATACAAAAATATATATAAATAACTTTTTGAATTTGCCTGTTTGTAACCAAATCCTTTCAACTGTATCCCTTTAAAACAGTATCTGGGGTGGATCCAAACTAGCACTACAATCATAGATCCAACACATGGTTAAAGAAGGGACTGTATCTCTGGTGGTGGACTGTGCTCAACTGTTGGGATTTCTAAAACATTCTAAATTGTCCCACTAATTGGACATTGCAAAAAGAAATCAAAATGTCTAGTTTCATTTATCTTGAATTAAACTGGATCAAACCATCCAATATGCTTGATGATTTCAACTCAGCTGTGAAAGTGCTAGTACCCTTGCATGTAGTTTTTGGGAATTGGGCCATAATGGCAATATTCCCACTAAGGAATTCACTGCATTATGCTGCACACCACTGCGGTAAACCTTTTGTCAGAGCTCTGCATTTACAGCATCTAAAATCCTACTAGTAATTTCAGTTGGACTTTTTTCTTTAATACAGAGACCAGACTCTTGAGAAATGGTCATAGTTACCTTATGAGCTAATGGTTGCAAGTGGTGTCATTAAGCAGCAAGATTCTCTTTGGTCTAGGCATACAAACAGTCTAATTGTCACAAAAATTAAGTGAGGCATTTCTTTAGCAGGGCCGAAATTTTGGAATTTGCTTCTTTTTTCTACCTTTCTTGATCGAATAAACTAAAACTCACTGTCCTTTCGTTGATTATATGTTTTGAGTTTAGTGTATTAGACATTTCAATTTGCAGTGTAATGCTAGCCAGCCGGGGTGAAGCGGTGGTTTAGGACTATGAACCTAGTTTGATACTTTTTATTTTGAATCACTTGTTTTTCTGAACACACAGAGTTATATTTTAATATCTCATTGTGGAGTGCCAATTTTAGCCTTCGAGTGAGGTCTGTGTATTGTTAAAAAACAAAACCATATACAAAAATAATTATAGACTCCGTCACTACAGATATAATATATATGTGTGCTTTGTTATTCAGCTTTTTTGCGTACAAATAGGTTGGTCTAGAGCATATTACACTGGCAGTATAAATACACCAGGAGAATGCATTTGAATATGGATTGGTTAAAAACTTTGCTCTGCAAAGAGGCCACCAATACAGGAGATGACACATTAACAAGGCCTAAACAAGCTACAAATTGACAGTGGTATGAATACATCATTCCAATATGAAAAATCTGGAATACACTGCCACCCACTCAAAACAAGTTACTTACCTTCTCTAATGATCTTCCTGGTGAATATCTATCTACCTACAGATTCCTCACCTGATTAATGTTCTCCAGGCTCCAGAAACATTAACTAGCTCTCCTGTGCAGATAGGAGGCATCTCTACTCTGAACTTGCTTCGGGATCCACTTCGCATAGGACATTACATAGCCACTAAAGATGCCACCTCGAGCACTTGCGTCATTTCCCCATCCTTTTGTTCCCTCCTTCAGAGGTGGAGATGAGGCTGACCAAACTGATAAAAATTGTTGAGAACCAAAAATACCTTGGGCCCTTATTAACAGCTGCATGACCATTTCTCAGAATGGGGAGCCTGGCAGAATTTGTGAGGGATCTGAAGATATATAGAGTATCCATCAGAAATTTCTTCTCATCAATACTTATACCTTCAGATTTCTCATCTCAATACCCAAGCAGTACTTCCCAGGTAGCGGGGCTGAGAACATGGTCAAACCAAGAAGTCCTGGCATTGACAGTAGTGTGGACCAAGGCCAATTTTGCCACACTGCAAATATCAACCACAGGAAGACCCGGGACAGAGCCCAAGTAGCGGCCATTGCCCTAGTGGGTTGGCCCCCAATGTTTTCTGGGGCTCGTTCTTGGCCATGGCATAGCAGATCTTGATGCAAAGGATGATCCAGTTGGATACTGTTCACTTTTGAATCACCTTGTCCAACTTCGAGCCGGTGTAACCCAGGGAAATTTGGCAGTCAATCGTTAAACGCCAAGGGCCTGCCAATATGAAAGAGGGGAGTCCTATGAAGTACAGCCTATTCTCTTATCAGTGTGATGAGGACGGGTAAAATGTCAGAAACATCTAATCAATGTAAAAGGGGTGATTACTTTAGGAAGAACAAAAGCCTTCGTACAGAGGACCAGCTTGTCTGGAAAAAGGGAGATAAAGGAGGCTGAACAAAATGTCTGGAGCTCAACAACACATCTAGTTGGGGTAATAGCGATCAGAAAGATACTCTTTAGAGTCAAGAGCCATTATGGACTACTGTGCATGGCTTCAAACTGTGAACACATTACGAAGGTGAACACCAAATTAAGGTCTCACTGAGGCATAACAAACAGTGAAGGGCCAATCACATATGTAAATCCCTTCAAAAATGCACATAGCTATAGGTTTGCAAACAGCAATGGCTGATCAGGCAAACAGAAATACTGAAAGGGCCAGCAAGCAACTTTAACAGTTCCCACAGCTAAGTCTGTCCCTACTTGAAGGACTCCAGGGCAGAGTATGCAGTCTTGTGAGCTGTGTCAAAAGGTATGTCCATTAGACTTGCATGTACATCACCTGAAAACAAGGTGAAACACATCCAAGCGTGGCAGTAGATGTCAGTCGAGATGCCCTAGGACAGCACTGGTGGCGAAGCAACCGGCAAAGTCCTTTGGCAGAAGAAGAGGGTCACGCAATGCCAGAATAGTGAAAAGAGGTGCTGGAGACTGAACAGCCAATGAAAGCACAGTCATTGGCGTTGTGGCGGTCTTGGGGCCGTAGGCATCACAGAGGGAGCTAGATTTGAGGGTAAAAGGATAATTATCACCTAGATGATGGCCACAGTCTGCAATGAGTCAGTGCCATGGGGTGGGACCTCTGGATTTGGAGCAAAAAGTGTCGAGTGAAGTTTAGGGAAAAAGGCAGTCAACTGGGGGACCTGCCCCCTTCAGAGGGAGCGGCAGCAAGTGGCTGAAGAAAGCCTCCTGTGATGTTTCTTATGCTTCTTCTTGAAGAACTTCTCCTTCCCCGTGGTGATGGCCCGCTTCAAGGAGTTACTGGTCGAGGGTGAGAAAGAGAAGGACCTGTTGCAAAATCTGGATCTGAAAGCACACTGCTTCTCCTGGTGTTCATCTCTCGCCTGCAACATGAAGAGCTTTGTTTCCAACCCCTTTAAGGCCATGGCATCCCTACGGTAGAACTTCTCTCATGACTTAGTGCATGTTAACCAAGACATCTGCCTGCTGCAGAAATGGCACCCCTTATGCCTTGAAATGTTTGGGTGAGACATCCCCAAGACTCCTTGCAAATGCTTTTGTATGGAAAAATGGGAAGAGCAGAGCAACTCAAGATTTGCGAAGAAGGGAGAGTTAAAAAGGAACTGTCCTCGTTGCATCAGGGTGGCACCTTGGACTGTTCCATTACGTCAAATTTGAGGTAGATCCTGAAGCCAGGTAGCAGCAGAGGAGCCATTATCGGCGCAGGACAACTATTTAAAAAATCTGGATCTTGCATCCGGAGGATACTAAAGGAGTGAGGAATCTGCAGGTGGAAGTATCTTTCACAAAAATCATTCCTTGCACAAAGAATGGTATGAATAAATGACTTCTCAAAGAAAGACATGCCCCCAATAAATGTACTTTTACATGTTCCTCCTGATACATAAAACATATAGTGGCCCCTCATTCACCCCAACAAATCTTCACACATGAACTTTAACCTGAACACATGATTTGTAATATTAAGGAACAGAAATGGACAGACAATGAAAAGCGGTCTTCTTTAAACATCTGGTAGGCAAAACACAAGTTCATGCATGAGCAATATATCGCAAAGAATACATACAATGCATAACAATCCAGAGAGGTAATGCTGTGAATCTGTTCGCAGGAAACAAAAACAGTAATCAAGGGAAGTACTCAAGGTAGATAAACTTAAAGGGTACATGAGTAGGTAATGCCAGGATTGGCCCTTTGCCAATGATGAAATTTTCATAACTTGACTGAGGAGGCCAACAAGAAAAGAAAAGGGATCATGGCCATCATTCGCTGGAATGGATTTTCTTTTTTTTTTCCACTCTGAGAGGCAATGCTACCCTGAAGGTATTAAACTAAGCATCACATGAATGGTGAAAATGTACTCTATACACTAAGAGCGGCAATCCGATTTAAACAGCTACAAACATACATTTAGGACAAACCCACAGGACTTAGGATACCTTTTTTTTCCCTCTTGTAACCTTAGGTCACTTCCCTCAGTGTGAAACCCAGAAGTGCTCCTGTTCACTTCAGAGGAGATTGTTTGGGCCAGTAGATGCCGAAAATGAACCACTTCATAGGTGCTCACTATGAAAGGGAAATAAAACCAATAAAAGTAGCCTTCTTTGAAACTAAAAGCAGCAAATGCTTCAGGAAAACACAGCTTCTACAGCTCCCTCAATGTTTATACAAGCATTATATTAGGAGGGACAGGAAAGTGGGTTTAACAGTTGCATCTATAACCGTATCTGAATCAAAATTGATTGTCTTTATTTTTGACATGCTGTGTTGCAAGAGTATTATTTTATTTAAGTAAATTCAAAACCGTTAACAGAGTGCAATAACGCACTGCAGCACTAACAAGGTTTGGACATTATTAATGGGTAAGCGTGAAATTTAAATGGATAGTCTCATTCAAATGTGTTGTTGGTAAAACAACAAGGCGTGAAACAATCACTGAATGACTATGGAATAGCAGCAAACTTAAAACAAATCACGTTTCCAGGGAGTCAAGTGTTCAAAGCAATACAGCAATGTGTAAAATGCACACAAGGCCTCGGATGTCCACTTGTGCTACTGCAAGTGAGAGATTGAGACCTTCATAATTTCATGCACGTTTTATTGAGCAGTAATATAAAATGATTTTTTCATTGTTACGAGTGCATGCTTCGGTTGCCAACATTTCAGAAGTCAAATTACAAAGGCAAGGCTTTAGGCTGTAGTGAATTACTTGGGCACTTATACAATTGTTAAAAAGTATCAATGGACTGTATTTTTTTTTCAGAATGAACCAGTAATAACCCGTAACTGATTTACAAAGGGAAAAAAGTGAAAAAATTACACATTTTGTGGCACATGACAGAACAGAACAAAATGACTAACCCTTTATGACACTAACAGTTATCATGCATTTAGTTTCACATGTAACCATAAACTTATTTAAATTTCACAAGGTTTGCTATACATGCTAACCAACTATATGTGCACTGACAAGCGTATGTTAAAAATGTTTAAGAATACTCTCCCGTTTAGATTTTTTTCAAAGCTTTTTTGATTACAAAATTTCAAAGGCATTAAGCATTATTTTTTGTTAGAGAATATAAAGTATGCCATTATACATACATTTCCAGTATAAGTCAGACCACTAAGCGCATTACAGTCCCATAAAGGCCTATACAGCCATTTTTGTCTTAAAAAACATGCATAGGCAGATTTTTACAGAATATAGATGCTTTTCACTGCACTTAATATGGTGTCTTGTTCACTATACTTAAAAATGCACCACTCATAAATATTTAAATTCAGCAAGCCACAACCAAGACTTGATTTACCCATCCCACCCCCCCCCCAAAAAAACCAAAATAGAACAAAAAATAGATAATATTATTCCAGTTTTTAAACTTAAAGAAAAGGATACTCAATGCCAAATGATTAAGCTAAGTGTTATTTAGAAACAAGGGCATTCAAGCACACTAAAGAAACCTGAGGTAAGCGTAATCTGTACAAAATTAAACTTCCTTTTTGGCATTCTGAACAAATTTGCAACATTCTTTTTTGACTGCCTAATTTTTTTTGAGTTGTCTGACAAGAGTAGCAAAACATCATTAATAAATAGTCCTTCTTTAGTTTGTACATCATTATGTTAAAAATGGTTTGATGTCTGTAGTTTAGTGCTGCAACTGTAAACGTACAATAGAGTTAGTAAGAAATTAGACAAGGATTTTACTGTATGTCCAGTAACATAATAAAAGGCCTTTTAGTAACATATCTAGACGTTCCCAATGCAGTAGGAAAACATGTTCATTCCCTCTGACTTTGCAATATACACCAGCATTACCGTTCCTTTTTATTTTCTACAAGCATTAAAGGCATATCCAAATGGGGGATTTATCCCCCACCAAAAATAGTTTACCATGTCATTTATATGATATTGTAAACTGAACCCAACACCTGGCCCCCAGAGCAAGTAGCTATTACCAGAGGCAAGAACATCCAACTGCTGATGTGCAGCAATCCCATCATGCCCTGCAGCTAAAAAACATTTAACAGGAAGTGGTCACTGAATACTGCTGCTATTACTGCCATTGCTGTCAGTGCCATTAGTCTCTGAGGAGATGGCCTTGTTGAGAGAGTTTAGGTTGGTATCAGATGCCATGACATCCCTGCGGGGCGGCATCCTCTCGTTAATTCGGTCTAAGCCTTTGGCCTCTGCGAAGCTAGTGATCTTATGCTGTGGCGAAAATCCTTTGATAGCTAAATAAGAGATTTGCGAAAATACAAAAATTAAAGTTAGTAAAGAACAATAAAGTACATTTTTACAGAACAGAAGACAGCGGAGAACTATAACAAATCATGACTAATGTGGACTATGTAATACAGACCAGGGAAACAACCTAACTTGGAATGCTACAACTTTGTAAGCATCAAATGTTTCTTGCAAACTAAATGTCTGACACAAGAGCCGAATTAGAATTCTTTATTTATTTGGGTTTAGTTCAGTTCAGAATGTTGCAAAGCTGACAAAAGGTGTTTGAAATAAAGTCACTGTTTAGGCTGTAGTAAATGACTTGTAATTACTAGTAGCATGCTAACACCTAATTCTTTACAGGTTTTCAGCACAAGTAGTGTTGTACTGTTTGCATTATAATGGCAGGGGCACACATTTCTTTAATGTTTTAAACTAACATGTACACATGACCTACCTACATTTGATCTCTGCTTGCTCTTTCTATCATAATCCAGTTTTACTACATATAAAATCCCTTCCTCTGCAGTTATTTGGATTTTGTACCTGCAACATCATCCAGGGCCTTCTTAGAATAAAATATTATTTGTAGTTCATTTCAAATGACCAAGATAGGTGATTATCCACAGGCGGTGGGTTGGAAGCAACAAACACTAAACAGCCCCAAGACTAAACGTAACTTCTTGGGTACAACAGTTCAGCATTGAATGTGAGGTTCCACTTTTCCTCCCTTCACTAATGTACAATTAATATTATCCTATCAGATAATGCCAATCCTCTTCATACATACAGATGGAATGGCTTTCTAAAAAGTGGAAGGATTGTTAGAGACAAGACCGCAGACAATTTTGCCATTCAGAAACTTCTGTTGCACAAAGAATTATTCCTCTTCTTTTTGCCATTCAAACATCACTCTAGTCATTTTCAAGGAGGAGGTAACACATGTAATTCTTTATTTTCTCAAAACTTGCTGGCACCCTAATCTGAAAACATACATTATTGGATGTACTAAATGCCAAATATTCCTGCATGGACTTTAACACTAAATTCAATGTTCAGGTGCATCCTTAGGTTTCAAATGCAACTGTTAAAATACAAGAAAGTAAGGCAAAGGTCTTCATTCCACAGAGATGGTGGACAAATATTTAAGAATAAACTACTGTGTTGACCCTTAGAGGCCGATTTTCCGATTGCTTCACAGTACGAGCAAGATTAAGTAAACCTTTACTGGAGCACCACAACAAAAATGCTTAGCCGAATCGTAAACGTTAAGAAACTATGTAAAGACAGTATGGCATAAAGTAGCACTTTAAAGAAAGCCCTAACCAATATGCAAATCTTTATTTAAAGTAGGGGCAGCCCAGGATGAGTTTTAAGTATCTGTAGCACATGGAGATAGTTACCTCATAGGTGAAAATTAAGTTTACTGGACCTCTTCTGGAACTGGACAACACATTATTTATTTTTTAATTCCTCCTTCAAACACATGATTTCCTTTGAAAGCAGATTATAATTAAGTTAAATAAAAATTGCCTTTAAGCACCCTTCAATATTGTCTATGTTTGAATATATCTACCGCTCCATGTCTGGATAGCTTCTATTTTATTAATTTAAACCATCATGACAAGATGGTACAATGCATAAGCTTTCAGAATCTTAAACTCCTCCTCACATGGATGTAAAACACTGAATAGTAGCCCAGGAAACTATTAAGGACAGGATCTGCAGCAGTTTTACATTGCATATTAGTGAATTCTTGCAAAATCATGTCCACATTCCCTGAATGTCATAAGGGAAATAGTAAACTTTATGTTCTGTGTGCAAAGCACAAAGTAATTGCTCCCGTAATAAACGTTGCAGCAAAACCTACTTCTTAAAAAACCGAAATAAGTGTTCAGTGCAAAACATTGCATAGTTGAACTGTGGAATACATTCTTACAAAACCAGAGCTAAAACCAAAGTACAAATACTCCAATTATGTTTCCATACTGGGTTATCTGTAAGGCCTACTAGGGTCTTTCACATATACAAATGTATGCCACCATTAAATCTCAGCCAATAGCTTCTGATCAGCATCCTAGCACCTCATCTCATAACCCTCCCTCAAATCACAAACATGACCGTTGTTTCCTGGAAGTGCAAGGTCCTAAACCCTGGGAAGTGCTGGGTCAATGCCTCAGAGAGGAACCAAACTACAGTGGATAGGAAACTCTACAAAACTGAACTATTTAGAAGTTCTTTTTACCAGGGTCCTTCTCTTGGACAGGGGTCCTTCTCCTCATCCAGCTGGACTAACTATTCGGTTTGTTTTTTACTTCCTCATTCGGTATTTAACGCCGCTTTGTAATTATTGCAAGATGACAACCAGCACGTTGATAAAAAAAAAAAGATAAAGAATGTGTTTTTGAAAGTGGACACAAATTCTGCAGCAATTGTGTTCTAATGACATAGACAGAACAAAGTTATAGCTGCCTAATCTATTTTTATAACCCATATGAAAACTTGCAGATTTGATCCTCTTTCACTTCATGTAACAATTGTAAGAGTTAACTGCTGATGGTTTTATTTGGAAACATAACCCATCATAATTACAGTAAAATATCATGGTCATACTAAGAAACACATGCTCAATCTAATTAGATTTTACTCCTGGTGTATGACCTTGTGTTGCAAGACTGCTTGATCCCATATTTTGCATTCTCAAAATGTTATAACGCTCGAACCATGATGGCTACCTTTAGATGCATTACGTGGAGTTTCATATATGCATGGCATATTAATGACCTGTGTATTTCTTTCTTCCACCTACACTGACAATGCAATTTTTTTCATCTCAGTTTGTAAAAACGTTATGAAACTTGCAACTTTCCTTCTGCAGTATTCTGTTATTTTGAAAGCTTATGCACTGTACCAACTTTGTCCACCTTTAATTGCACTTTCCAACAATATATATTGCCAACAGCACTCTTCAATGTTTTATATGAACGAGACTACAGGAACCAGAAAGTCCCTTTGCTCCAATGTAGCATATGTAAGTAAGATAGACATCCGTGAAAACCCGTAATGCGAGTTTGGGCATTTTACACCAATTAGGACATTTTGAGTCTAAGCGGGCTGCCCTAAAAAAGGACACAACCTTGCCATAACAAAATGACTAATTTGACTCAGGTAATTGGGCGGTCGTAAGCTTTTTAAAATACGATTACTCAGCTGCCATATATACTTCTAGGACAACTGATGCAAGAGGTTCAGGAAGTTGTTAACTGGGAGAAACGTATGAAAAATGAGGGATATAAAATGAAATATTGTTGAGAACACTGGGCCCAAAGTGAATTGGACTAACTCTGCATCAGCTGTTATGGATCGGATCTGGAAATGATGTTCAGCAATTCCACTGCAATGCTCACCTTGATAAGCTGAGAGAGGAGACATTTTACAATTAATTCTAATAAATGAAAACAAATAGCTTGCTGGAACCACTGCAGCTACTCCTATGCAAATGTGCAAACTCCTTACATTAAAATAAGAGCGGTTGAGATGTACTCCTTTTTACACTTTCCCAAACATTTTACTTTTATTAAGACAACTGAACTAGATTAGCGTTGTACCTTTAAAGCCTTTGTTATAATGAATACACAAAAAATAATTATTGTTTTGTGTTCATTTAAAAAACCAGAAGAGTGAGTCAATTCAGGCTACTGGGAAGACAAAAGAAGAGCAGCAAAGGCCACAGCAAAGCATACAGTGGTTGTCTATTTAGCTTGGGTTGTTTACATTAAAAATGTGCCATGAAAACCATCTGCCATTTATTCTTGCTAATCTTGGGTACGTTTTCACTCTGAAGAAACTCTTTTACCGAAGGTTTACAAAATCTAGTCTGACTTTGTTAAAATAGTAGTAATCTCAACTCATTTTTATTTTTGCCCTTAAAAGGATACTAACTGGCTATGTAACTAATCTGCAGTTTTAAGTGATTCAAACCACAAAACTACTAAAGCCTGCAATGGCACTAGAATTGGCAAATACTATCTTTATCTCAATTATACATTCAAAGGGATGTGGTGAGTAAGATATACATTTTGTTTTCAGCAGACAAGTGCTCTTAATGATGAATAATGTGTTCTGCTGCACTTGCTAGTCAGACAATGAGTATTAGCAATTTACATCGATAGTATACTAAACACAACACAGTCACAGAAATCACATAAAACAGCCAAACTTGTCAACAAGAATGCACACTGCAGGTTAGAGTTTGCCAATAGGAATAGATGATTCCATAATAAATAGCAGCAAGCTCGCTGCTATTTAAATACAGTTGTATTTTCTCTCTCATTTGTTCCACCATTTAGTTTTAGTGCATTGAGATGAAATCCAAAACAAAATCAGGTTTTACTGGTTCCATATTAGGACACTGAGTGGTTCATAGTTCTGCAAGAACAAAATACAACTGATGAATTTTGTTTTAAAGGGGAACTGAATGTCTACGTGTAAACATGTTTTTTTCCATTATGAATGATTGCTCGAGTAAAAACATTTGAATGTCGAAAAATAACCAAATAGGACCAAAATTTTGACTAAGGAATGGAAAGTTGGAAAAAACAGGCTTTTGGATATATCCAGAAGATAAAAATTGTTTCGTTTATTTTGGAGATCGTGTTAAGTAAATGCCTCCTAAGCACAAATTACAGTAGAGCCACGTACTTGACAATATGGTTGTGTGTTATTAGATACTGCCAACTGTAATGAACATCTTGTAGACAATGTTTCATGTTTAGTGTTGATTAATCTTAGAGGCACTGAAGCATTACTATAGCATTGTAATTGGTAACTTCAGAAATCCACATTTCTACATTGTGTGATCTTTCCATTTCTCCAAAAGGCAGATTGTGAAAAGCAGGAAAGGAATTTAGTCTTACAAATGCAGTCCAGTTTACGACTTGTGCATCTAGGAGTATATGTCATTACAATTGTCTTACCCTTGTCTTTTTTTGTTTTGTTGCTAAAACACAAAACTTAATGCAACGGTTTGAGTTAGACACCAATAGAAACAGCAAAAGCAGGAATCATTTTCCCCTTTAAAGCAAGCACACTGGTTAATACCGAGCCACAGTTGTTAGCCCAACACCCACACACTCTATACAAGCTACAGCAAATGAATACACCCAGCAGAGCCCTTCTCTGTTGCAGCACCACAACAGAAAGGGGACTGGCCAAATTACCTTCGTCAGCCTCAATAGCCTCAACAGTAGCTGAAGAGAAGAAAGGGGTTGCAAAATGGATGAGAAAAATGAGCAAAGGATTTTAAATCTAAGAACAAGTCAATGAGCAGCACAGGAGCTATTACACGGATGTTATGGTACGTGCTGGTTTCTGGTACAGAAGACAATAATTTCTACATAAAGAACAGAACATGTATATTGTCATTTGCACGCTGGTCTGGACAGCATAATACGTTATATGGTTTCATGTTTAGGAAGCAGTGACATACATTTTACAGTTTTTCAAATGTGATTTCAATCCCCAAACATTCACATAGTACTTCACTGTTATACTTGCGTGCTATCATTCTCGGGCTAGAGAAGGGGACAGTGATGTTCTAAAAAGGAGGCTTGTCTGATGCTTCACTCAGAGATCTAGGGTACAGACTGTGGAGAGTGGAAAGCTGGTGACTGCTTGCTGTGGGACTCTGGAGGACGCGCTGATTTTCAAACAAAAGAGCCTATTTCTACGCAACTAGTGTTTCGCCTGTAACTTCCTACCACTTTGGAGTTCATAATCTTAAAGTGACTGGAGGGTGTTGCAAGAAAAAACGACGTTGGCATGAAGAGTACACAACTAAGCATCTGTCTAATGTGATGTGTGTGGAGCATGTAATGTAAGGTATTTTGTTTTCTAAATGACACTGTTAACCCACACATTTTATTTACAGTTGCTGCAGTTAGTATACTCCCTATTTTGACTTCTACAAAAACAAGTTGGGGCATTTTTAATGTGTTGTTAGGTGAAGTAACAGATTTGCGGTTGAACTTGCTTATCAAAAAGCAACCGGGTAATTTAATACCGCACCATGTTAGAGGAAGGTGCTAAAACAGAGTACTCGTAAACCGCAAAAGCTTCGGCGGGGGTCCTAGCTTTATTAAGAGGTGGATGCTCACTTGCATTTTCAGCTTGAATAGGATCATTACAGAAATTAGTGCAGCTCACATTAAAATGGAAGGCAAGATGTCCTTTGTCAACCAGTTCGGTAGGCTGACAGCAATTTAACTTTTTCTTGCAACACAAGATTTTTGTATATTGCATGAAATATACCGGGTCGGGCATTGGACACTAGATTAAAATCAACTACTGCTTTGTTACTCTGAAATTAAGAGACACAACCAGCCCATGAATGTTACCAGGCAAAGCCCTCTTCCAAATTAACTGTGCAGGTCTACTAAAATGTGCATGACCGATGAAAAACAGTTCACGATACTAGCCAAGGCTATGCAGAGGGGCTAGCTTTGTAATAATGTACATACTGTTCTTGTTAATCTATTGCCATCAAGAAATGCTGGGTATGATATGGCAGAGGTGTAGGGCACTCGAGCCAGACAATGTCAACCAGAACCCTTCAATGGTTCTGTCATACGGGAGGGGATAGACAATTGGTGAATACTCTGCCAGGGGTATTTAGAATCACATGATCCTTAACTATCCACTGGGTTACATTTCTGGAGGGTCTTATAGCACTTTGTTTCCACAATCACCATGACAGTCTCAAGGCACACTTAGAAAAGACTCTTTAAAAGGAACCTACACGCCTCAGTTACACTATTTGAGTCTTAAAGCATCTCTCATCCTCGAGCAGAAAAAATATCAAAACAATCAGAAGAGAGAGCAGAAATAGACAGCTTAGCAAAGTAAATAAAAGCAGCAAGGTTTTTCAAGTGCATATTGCAGAGACCACTTCAGAATGAGGTAGTGGTCAATCAAAACATAAAACACTAAACTGTCTCTTGGGAGCATTTACTCAACATGATATGCACCACTTTGTGATGCTAGGCAGCAGTTTATAAGGTGTGTGGACCAGTTGTCAAGTAGTACCTCACCCAGAGGTTAAATTAACTTAGTGAAGGCAGCTTTTATTGGAGAGAACTCTACCATTTGCACTTCAGATGATATTGCATTTGAGTGTTTAAAACCAATCTCCACCTCGCCTTTGTGGGTCTCATGAGGAGTCGGTGTCATGAAAGGAGTAGGTAATGCTCTGGTAACAATATACTGAAGTGAGCAAGAGCGTTTGTCAGCTCTTGTTATGAAGATTCTTCACCTTAAACAAATCTTTAAAAATCCCATGAAACCTTAGGAGTGCATCTAAATACATAAAAAATACTACCTTCAACTGAGTAACAAGGTTCTTTCCAGTGATCTATGTTCGTGTGAAAGGTTTAATATAGGAGCATAGCTAGCTTCTGGAAAAGCAAGACGTACTCCTGTTATGAGTGGAGCATCTACAATAACCTCAACAAAAAAATTCTATTAAGAATCTACCTCAAAAAAAGTATGTGGTCACCACTTAAGTTCAAGACTAAAATGCCATAACAGAAATTGCTTCACCTATTCCCTCAGATGTCACACTGGCTACGTCAAAAACGCATTGTAACAAGTTGAGGTAAAGAGTAGCCGACAGCAATCTAGTAAAATAACATAACAGATGTATTTAAAATCAATGCTATTCAACAACATGATTTTCACCTCTTTATCTCTGAAAATGCAAGTTAAAACGGGAATCCAACTAAAGGAGTAATATTCGAAAAGGCATATTAAAGAAAATGCTCTCTGGGGATGTTAGGAATCCTGCTGGACGTTTGTGTGCAGAATGGTGGGATTTTAAATAGTGGAAATCCATACGCTGATTTTCATTCAATATTACCAATAGATCTTCCACAATGTGGAGACCAGGAATGTGGCCTGCATGCACAGAAGTTCTCATCCAGCAGTCAGCCAATATGGTACTGGAAATAAAAATTGCGTTTGTGCTTAGAGGCTGGCTTAACAGTAAAATTATTCCCCAGCAGAGTAAAGTGACAAACCACTTTGTGTTCTAGTCTGACATCAGCTATGTGGTCAGCAAAAGGTCATCCACGTGTTGGCACCAATGTCTGAACAGTTACGGTAAATCCGTTACGGAAGGTTTTAGGTCGTATAGGCAAAAATCCTTTAGTTACTGCATGGATTTGCTGCACATGTGCTGGACCTCACCTGCAATGCAAGGTTTTATTTGACTATCTTTTTGGCACATGTTTTTTCTTGTTTGGCACAGAAAGGATTATTCTGGTCTGTTGAAGTGACCAAGTTCGTTTGCAATATTTTGTATTTATATCTTTGCTTTCGACGTTTAGGTCACTAAAAATGCTAAACTGGCCATTGCTATTCTTTCCGTAAAGTCAGGCATCGGGGAAATGAAAAATGGAGGAAATGCAGTGAAATACTAGTAAAGAAAGAAGACAGGGCTAGGCTAGAAGAAAGACAGGAGATATCTGCCATTACTGGCAACAGAACAAAAATGCTGTACAACAAACAAATGCAAAAGGGTGTTGGTGCATGGCTTCAGATCCAACACTCGAAGGATTAGTATGCATGCAGGCGCGGGGAATATTATAGGAAGCAGCTTCGTAAAATGGCAGATCCTGGAAAACAAAATGTGTTGGGAAGCTACATTTCACCATGTCAATAGTGTGTGCGTGTTATGACTGGTTAAAGGCTCCTAAAAATCCCTCAAACGTGCAACAAAGTAGCTATTGTTTAACAAAATCGAGTGGGTCAGAAAAAAACGACCTTGTTCTAATGCAGGCTTGTCGTCTTCAGAAAAGTTTTGTGTATGTACAGGTCACTTGGTGAGATTCCCTCAAGATTAGGTGCACGTACTTGACGTCAATTCATAAAGGGTACTTCATTATGTATAAGAGAAGTACATTCTGAGAAAGAGTCCACAGTGCAGACAAATAACTAACTAGGCTATCCCCTTACCCACCAGTGAGGAAAATGCTGTGCACCAGCTGCTTCCTCCTGCAGTGCAAGCTTTATGAGCAGCCTGTCAAGGCTACTGCTGGCTTTAATTGAAACGTACGTTTCATATTCAACAGTATGAATATAATTCAGCACACCGGGGCAGTCATCCTTACCGCTCTGCAATGTTTGTTTTCCTCCTGAAAGCACCCCACTGGGCAGCATTCCTGTGGGAGTCAAGCCTTTCAGCGTCAGCACACTCTCACTCTCTTCTCTGCAAAATAAAAAGGTGAGGAGGAAGCAAGATAACACAAATTATGAAGGTTTAATAGACACTGCAAGTCTGTGCACATAATACATCCCAAGGGACTAGATCCAGCTTAACATGTGCTTCATGTGGGAAAGTTTCTTGGACAACAGTCCACACCAAGTATCACTGCGGTAGACATTTGCAGCATAAATATATAGCTTGGCTTCTTGCAGCGCACAAGCCCACACGCAACTGCTTTCTTAACACAATCAACAGACTGCGGTGAGTATCGCCCTCTTTAGAATTAAGTTTATAGTGATTTAGCAAAGTTTGTCTATAAGTAGTCATGGGAAACAAATAAAATAGAAAAAAATAGAGTGAAGTTGAAGATGGTTTTGATGGGAAAAAATAAACTGGGGCAACAGTGACAGGTTTCACTCATAGATGAGAATTCCAGGACATAGGTACAAGAGAACCATGGGGCCGGATTACCCTCCGACCTACTTTGTGGTAACTAGAAGGAACCTTTGTAGGAAACATGATTATCGAATGAAAGTAAATAAATCCGGCTCACGCAGACTCTGAATGGAAGTGGTCCCTTCACAGAAAGCGAGCACATATGGCCCACCAATGAGACCGGAAGGAGGTGGCTCAAAGAAGGTCATGCAATTTTTGTTTATTTAAATGTGAACTGCTTTATCAAGGACTATTCTGCCTGAAATCTGAAGTCGTTGTTTGCATCGTAAGCCAATATTCCTGGTTGATTGAGTCAAAGGAGAGACAGGATTAGTGGGAATGATTTAGCTCGAAAAAGACGTCAGTTTAGAAGTATTTTCATCCTGCTCGTGATTTAGTAGTTTAGTAGACATATTATTTTAGTATCCATTCTTTGGAATATGAAAGGCAAATTTTACAAGGAAGGTGCTTCTCTGATATGATGTGTATTACTACAGGAGAGTGGCCACGCTACAGCATGTAGAAGATGAGCCAATCTAGTTCCAAAGTAGCCACTTTAATTTGCTTTAAATACTGGTAGAAAAAAAAATTTGAAGACTCCATTGGTAGACACCATATCTGGCAGCGGATTCTCTCAATCATACTTTGCGGATTTTTGCAATAAATATAATTCTACATGCACACTTTCTGCAACTGGTTTTAGAAGTAGTGGAAGAAGGCTCATTATAAACAACCACAAGGACTGGTTTGGCTGACCACAATGTCCGCCTGTTTATTTTAACTGAAATTAAGCATCAGCAAGTTCAGTCTTGGAAGAAGTTTATATATGGATCTGTCCAACTCAAAGAATAAAAAAAAAAAAACACACACACAATATTCCCCATTGCCAGACATACACTGCATGACCACTCTCCAACAGTACACTACAACGCTTTAGGAGTAATGAGGCTCTAAAGAAAAAGTTACTTACCTTCGGTAACGATATATCTGTAAGAAACATTAGTTAGTGATAGATTCCTTACCTTAGAATATCCCCAGGCGTCAGACTGGATCCGGAAAGGTTTCGTCAGCAGTACCCCTGCGCGTCGGAAGGTGGCGTCGTGTGGCTCCGCGTCCGTCGTTGGCGTTGTGGTCGCCGAGATGACGTCACGCAGCTACTAAGACGCCGCCCTCGTGCGCCGAGTCAGTTCTGTACACGACTTTCCGCGCCAGGAACGCAGAGCCATGCAAGATACTGACCACTGGTGCATTGAAACTAGGGCCCTGAAAGGGATGGCCTTAACCCTAGAAATCAGTTCGCAGAACGGTGTGGATGGGTGGGGCGGTAAGGAATCTATCCCTAACTAATGTTTCTTACAGATATATCGTTACCGAAGGTAAGTAACTTGTTCATCTGAAAGAAACACGTTAGTGATAGATTCCTTACCTTAGAATAGATACCCCAGCAATACCAACCCCGGTGGTGGGTCTGCGAACCAAGATCACAACAGAAAGTCCCGGAGAACAGAACGGCCAAAGAAGCCGTCTCTCCGGACTTGGCTGTCCAGGAAATAGTGTTGAGTGAAAGTGTGCAGTAAGGCCCACGTAGCTGCCTGACAGATGTCTTGTAAGGGGACACCACGTCCCCATGCCGTAGTGGCAGCCGTCGCCCTGGTAGAATGGGCGCGCAGCCCTGACAGAGGCTCCTTCTTTGCCAGAGAATAACAGGCTTTTATACATAAGACGACCCATCGGGAGATAGTCCGCTTGTGTACGGCCCGACCTTTCTTGGCGCCAACGTAGCCAACAAAGAGCTGGTCATCCACCCGGAACTGTTGTGTGCGACTCAGGTAAAAAGAGAGTGCACGTTTTGGGTCCAGACGGTGGAGCCTCTCTTCCTCTCTGGAAGGAGGCGGAAAGAAGGTGGGCAAAGTGATGGTCTGCCCGATGTGAAAGGCAGTGACAACCTTTGGCAGAAAGGATGGACGTGTCCTGAGGACAACTTTGTCCGGATGGACGGACAGAAAAGGAGGTTTACAAGAAAGAGCCTGGAGCTCACTCACTCTCCTAGCAGAGGTGATGGCAACCAGGAAAGCAGTCTTCAGAGTTAATAAACGAAGAGGACA
Organism: Calotriton arnoldi; assembly: GCA_963921515.1. NCBI lineage: Eukaryota > Metazoa > Chordata > Amphibia > Caudata > Salamandridae > Calotriton > Calotriton arnoldi. The sequence goes on along the minus strand of CAWUFW010004791.1, from coordinate 963,019 downwards.
GTTGTGAAGAGGCTCAAAGGGAGCGCACATTAAGTATGTGAGAACCAGGTTCAAGTCCCACTGTGGCATCACAAAGGGAACAGGAGGAAAAAGATGGGTAATGCCTTTAAAGAATCTGTTAACAGGGGACTTGAAAAGAGAGGGCTGATCAGGGAGCCTGAGAAGGCCGAAATAGCAGAAAGGTAGCCCTTGATAGTGCCCAGAGCAGAGCCCTGCTGGGCCAAAGAAAGAAGGAACAGTAGGACCTCAGAAAGAGGGGCAGAAAGGGGATCCACAGCCTTTGCTGTGCACCATGCCACAAACTTGTTCCACCTACAGGCGTATACCAACTTAGTGGAGGGACGCCTGGCTGCCAGAATGACATCACAGACTTCAGGAGGCAAGTCGAAAGGAATCAACTGCCGCCGCTCAATCTCCACGCAAGGAGGTGGAGACTGGACAGGTTCGGGTGGAGGACCGTCCCCTGCTGCTGCGACAGAAGATCCTCCCGAAGAGGCAGTAGCTCGGGATACCAAACTCTTCGAGCCCAGTCCGGGGCCACAAGAATGACTTGGGCCCGGTTGCGCCTGATCTTCTTCAGCACTCTGGGCAGTAGTGGTATAGGCGGAAAGGCGTACAACAGACCGCAACTCCACTCGCGACGAAAAGCGTCGCCGAGCGAGTGCCGCCTTGGAAATTCCAACGCACAGAACTGCCGACATTGCGCGTTCACTTCGGTGGCGAATAGATCTAACCAAGGCTCTCCCCAATGTCGAAAGAGACCTTGTGCCACGTCCGAGTGAAGACGCCATTCGTGATCCATCATGCACCTGCGGCTGAGTTCGTCCGCCCTGGCGTTCCGTGAACCTGCCAGGTGTTGAACCACCAGGGAAATGCCCTGATGTTCCAGCCATGTACAGAGGCGCAGAGCCTCCTGACTTAGGGTTCACGACCCCACCCCGCCCTGTTTGTTGCAGTACCACATGGCGGTGGTGTTGTCTGTGAACACCTGCACTACTCTCCCCTTGACAGAGGGAAGGAATGCCTTCAGTGCAAGTCGGATCGCCCGAAGCTCCAGAAGGTTGATATGGAGCCTGGACCCCGCCGGAGACCAGAGGCCTCTGATCTCCGCCTCTCCCATGTGGCCGCTCCATCCTAGGAGGGACGCGTCCGTCACCACTGTGTGCTCCGGTTGGGGAAGGGAGAGGGATCTGCCATTGACCCAATGCCGGTTTGTGAGCCACCACTGCAGCTGTTGAGCAGTGCCCTCCGAGATCTGGACGTAATCGGACAGGTTCCCCTGATGCTGCGCCCACTGGAACTTCAGGTCCCACTGCAGAGCCCGCATATGCCATCTGGCATGATCGACCAGCAGGATGCAGGAGGCCATGAGGCCCAGCAGCCTCAGGGTCATCCTGACCGAAACCCAGGATAGCGGCTGAAAGATCGGAATCATAGCCTGAATATCCTGGACTCGCCGTTCGGGAGGATAGACCCGAAAGTGCGTCGTATCCAGAACCGCTCCGATGAAGAGGAGCTTCTGAGAGGGAATCAGGTGCGACTTCGGCACGTTGATGGAGAACCCCAGCAAATGCAGGAGGTCGGCCGTAGTCTGGAGGTGGGAAACGACAGTCGGGGGCGAGCCCGCCTTCAACAGCCAGTCGTCGAGATAGGGGAAGACTGGAACCCCTGATCTGCGCAGATGAGCTGCGACCACCGCCATCACTTTCATGAACACCCGAGGGGCGCTGGTAAGGCCAAAGGGGAGCACGGTAAACTGAAAGTGCTCGTGGCCTACCGTAAACCGCAGGTAGCGGCGGTGGGCCGGCAGTACGGGAATGTGGAAATATGCGTCCTGCAGGTCCAACGCTACCATCCAGTCTCCAGGGTCGAGGGCAGACAGGACCTGAGCCAGAGTTAATATCTTAAACTTCTCCTTCCGGAGGAAGCGATTGACGTCCCTGAGGTCCAAGATAGGACGCAGGCCCTTGTCCTTCTTGGGCACCAGAAAGTAGTGGGAATAACAACCACGTCCTACTTCTGGCGCAGGAACGCGCTCGATGGCCCCCTTGGCCAGAGGGCCGCGACTTCCTGTTGAAGTGCCAAGTGATCCCCCGACATGCGGTGGTGCTGGGGTGGCATGGCTGGAGGGGTAGTCTCGAAGGGGAGGGAGTAGCCCCTTCGGACTATTTGTAAAACCCACCTGTCCGAAGTGATGGTGCGCCAGTGGGGGAGGTGATGGCGAATCCTGCCGCCCACTGGCGTTTGATGAGCCTGAAAACTCGGACTAGGAAGGTTTGGAGGCAGTGGTGGCCGGGGTGGAGGTGGACTGACCTGCCCGCTGGCCCCCTGACCCGCCTCGGCGGGTCCCACGTCCGCGCTGAGACTGGTGCTGCGCAGGCCTGTGGCTCTGAAATGAACGTGTCGGGGCGCCCCTTCCGTGGCCACGAAAGGAGCGAAAAGCAGAAGGCGGAGGAGGGCGCGTGGCGGAAAGGCCCAGGGACTTGGCCGCAGCCCGTGAGTCCTTAAAGCGCTCCAACGCACTATCTGCCTTGTTGCCAAAAAGGCGAATGCCATCAAAGGGCATGTCCATCAAGGTTTTCTGGACATCCCCTGAGAAACCAGTAGTCCTCAGCCAGGCGTGGCGACGGAGCGCCAATGTCATGGAAATCTCCCTGTCCAGCGAGTCGGCGGTGTCAAGGCCACATCAAATTCTGAACTTTGCCGCATCTCTCCCTTCAGCAATAGCCTGAGAGAGCACAGTCCGGGCCTCCTCCGGACACTGAGGCAGCACTTGCGCCACCGTATCCCACTGAGAGTGGGAATAACGGCCCAAGAGGCATGCGGTGTTCACAGACCGCAGCCCTGAACTGGCAGAAGAGAAAATCTTCTTCCCAAATTGTTCCAGTTTCTTGAATTCCCTATCCGGAGGTGCGGTAGGGAAGGCGCTCGGGGACGCAGCGGCTTGGACAACCAAGCTCTCAGGGGTGGGGTGCTGGGAGAGGAAAAGGGGGTCGTCCGGGGCCGGGCGATGGTGTCGGGCCACGTTCCTATCCACAGGAGCCCCTGTGGTGGGCCTGGACCAGGTGCCCAAAAGAACGTTATCATTAAAAGGCAGCAGTGGCTCCGCAGAGGTAGCTGCTGGCTGAAGCACTTCCGTCAGGAGGTTAGTCCTGACGGCCACTGTAGGGAGCTCGAGGTGGAGGGCCTCGGCCGCCCTACGCAACCCCACGGCGTAACTTGCACTCTCCTCTGTAGCCACGGTAGGAGGAGTGAGCATGCCAAGGTCAGGAGAGGTGTCAAGACCACTGGCATCCCCCAGTTCCTCTGCCCAGTCTGGGTCTAACTCACACTGTGCGGTGAGAGGGTCCTCAGACCCCTCCCAGTCCTCCCCTTCCTCTGAAGGCTGATGAACAGGCCGAAAATAAGGAGGATGGACATAGGGAAAGAAGGGCCCCATCGGCGTCGTGCGACGCCGTTCTGGCGCCGTGTCCACTTCTGGGCTGAAACCGGGGACGACGTCGTCCGTCGGGACAGGCGACGTCGACGTCGGTGGAGGTGTTACCAGGTCAACCGGCGTCGACCGGGATCCAGGCCTGGATCCATGGGGGTCCTGCGGCGCCGGAGCCGACAGCGATGCCGGAGCCGTCAGCAGTGGAAGGCAAGGAACCCCAGTCGGGCCCGCGGGGCCCGAAGGCGCACCGGAGGGACCCGACGGCCCAAAGAGGCGAGCCATGGCTGACAGAAAGTTCTGCAGCTGGGCCGGAGTCGCCGACGAGCCCGGGAAGGGCGGGTAGGCCGACGGCGACTGCGTAGACTCCGCTGGAGCCGCGGGGGTGGCACCACCCGCACCCTCAGCCGCGTCGCATGTCGGGAAGTCTGAGAGCGACGGCGCTTCTTCGACTTCTTAGAGTGCTTCGTCTTACCTGACCCCGAGTGCAAAGACTTCGATCCCGACGAACGAGGGTGGTGGCTCCGCGACCGGGACCTTGAGCGGCGCGGAGCCGACTGCCGGACTTCAAGCAACTTTCGGGACCGCTCCTGCAAAGTCTTCGGCGCCATGGCCTGGCAGTGGGGGCACGACTTGGGGTCGTGGTCGCGCCCCAGGCAGTAGAGACACACGCGGTGCGGGTCCGTCACCGACATCATGCGATGACATTCCTCGCAGGACTTTAAGCCGGGCATCCCTACGGCACCAGGAGTCGATCGACTTGAAAAAGATAGAGACAAAAAGCCTCAAAAACTCAGTCAAAAATGACTGGGGGTACCGCTCTCTCCGGATCTGCGCCTTGCTGGCGCAGAAAAAGAAAGAACTGACGTCAGCGCGCGAGGGCGGCGTCTAAGTAGCTGCCGCAACGTCATCTCGGCGACCACGACGCCAATGACGGACGCGGAGCCGCACGACGCCACCTTCCGACGCGCAGGGGTACTGCTGACGAAAACTTTCCGGATCCAGTCTGACGCCTGGGGTTATTCTAAGGTAAGGAATCTATCACTAATGTGTTTCTTTCAGATAGAAACTCACTGTCAATACATCACTCGACTGCTCTAGGCTTTCTGAAGTCTTATAGAAAGGAATTTAACCCCAGCATTCAGGCACAAGCAAAACTTGAGCAAGCAAATTCACATAGTTCAACAGCCATTTTAGCCTCCGTAATAAAGTAAAACTTTTGAATAAAACAATCTAAAAGCAATGGCCCACTGAAGGTAATGGTCTGCTAAAGATTCAATACGTAAAAAATAAATTAGCATCTTTGAGAAAAACATCTGCTATAACTAAAAAGCATCTGAAAAAACAGTCCAAGAGAAAAGGCATGGAAATTAAAGACCTGTACCAAGTAATGATTGGGCAGTAAATAGTAGTCTGAGCTAAGAGTTTGTCGCAAGAACAGATTTAGTCTACAGCTTTCATTCACATCTGGACCACTACTACCAAGGGATGTGCAGCAGAGAAAGACTTAATTCAATATAAACATGTGATAGGTTCAAGAGGCCAAGTGATGGCCACGGAGCCAACCATTTGCAAGGATAGATCTTGCCCGCAATCAAACACCAGATCAAAATAGACTGACTATGCCTACAGAGCCCCAATTTGGACGCTAGTCAACGAAAGCAAACATGGTGATGTTTGTGGACGAGAGCTAACATACAGGTGCTGCAATCCAAGTGCACCACAATTACCAACAGCGGTATTACCATGCCTCAGATCCTCATAGTGGGTATAATTTGTGATAATTAAATATTGCACACTGGAAACTAACTATTCCTGGGTAAGTGGCACCAAAACTAGTCTTACAATCGTGATTCACTCTTGGAATCCTAGGCTTTCTTTTGAAAACATCTATGTAGGGCACTGAATTATCAGCATTACTTTTATTTGGGGCAGACACATCATTAAGATGGCCATTGCACAGTTATTCAAAGTAGTGGATAGAGGTTCCTTGCCACAGTCTGCTACTCTCCTTCCATGAGTTGGCAAGCTTTTGGAGGGAGAAATGTGACCCGTAAGAATACCTATTTATTGCAAACTAGAGAGGGATGTCACCCGCTCCACCTACTCACTGTAAACTGTTTCTACCCCAAAAATAGGGGATCAATCGAGGTACAACGATGGCCACACCCATGTTTTTTTAAAAGGACTCTCCCCAACACAGTTGTGTGGCATGCTTCATCGAGTCCTTGCCCAGCATGCTAGTCATTACTTGCCAGGCTCAACCCCAATTCTGGAGGGAGCTCTTACTTGTGGTGTTTTGGGATCAGGAGAAATTAAATATGCCTCTTGGTAACCTCGTCTGGATTTTACTGTTGAGATGCCCAAGCCAGCTTGAAATCAAAGCATGATGTGCTAGAAGCTATTATACACTCCTTCATACATTGAACCTAGTGACATTTCTACCGAGAGATCAATCTGGCTGCGAAAAATTATGGAACTGGCAAGCTACGGGTTGGGACCAGAGGCCCAGGTCCTCCATTCCAAAACCTGTTGTGAATGAGCTAGGAAATTATGTGCACACTTTCAGTGTTACAGTGTTGACTAAGGCCCAATTCTTCCTGAAGGAAGTTTTTTCTTTTTTGCCAAAAGGTTTCGGTACGGCCAGTTGAAGTACATGTTGCACACCGACTTGGATACAGTTCAAAGTTCCCTGAGGTTTCAAAACTCAAAGCAGGAGAGCCGAGAAGTAAAAGGTTCAATGAAATTTGCCACCTTCTTCCTGATGAGAGTAAGAGACGTGGACAATTAAACATAGGCTGCTTCAGAGACACAGGAACTTTTCATGTGAGCCCCTCAATTTCTTCCCCTCCATGGGTTGGGTAGATGATAGGAATTTCTGTGCATAACTAAAGATAGTGATGAAAAACTTTTCTGTCCTACAACTGGAACAGCGGTTCCAGATTGCCTTAAAGGGTTGGCCGGTGCAAGCAGATCACATGTATCTTTCTGTGCTAGAACATGACAATCACTAATTAGATCATGAAACTCAAGCCAAAAGGCACGATGAGACATTTGTTTATCATCCTCCAGGTTTCCTCAGCAATCGTTTTCTGGACCAAAAAAGGTCAATGCAGGTGGCGATCAGTTCCATAATGAATTGTCAAAGCCTGAATGATGTACAGGTATTTCAAAAGAGAAGATAACCTTTTTCTTCTAAATATTCTCAAGTAAGAGGATTAGGAGCCAGATTTAATGGGGGGCTCATCTGATGGCCTTCATTTTCTAACTCCATTGGTGGTTTCTCTTGTTTGCCTCCCATATGGGAATTTACAATTTTGACCTTCAACCTCTTGTTCCAGGGGCACTCCTCCGTTATGTCGGAGGAGCGTCACCCCACTGAAAAATAAAATGATAATAAAACCACTTTATAATCATTCTATTTTTCATTACTGCCAACCGAGGTTAGTGCGGGGCCATCCGACAGAGCGTCACGCTACAGGGAGGAGTGTTGGGCACTTGTAAGTGCACATGTCTGTTTGGCCGGCCTTATTTCTCCAATCTAGCAGAGTTGAAACAGCCGGGTTAGAGAAAAGCCTGAGGCTCCCTGGAACTGAGCGAGCGTCAAGTCAGCCCATTCAGGCCACTCACTGCGCTGCTCTCATGCTGGTATTACCAGCATGAGAGCAGCACCGTGACTGCCACCTGAGAGCCTGTACAGTGTGACCAGTGTCAGGAGAGGAGCACCGAGGCAACGGACGCAGGAGCAGATTAGTGTCTCCTCCCCCCCCCGCCACCCGGCTTTGCGTTGCCCCACCACCCCAAAATTGGAGCAGCCACCACTGTCTTGTTCACACAAAGCTCCTGAAGCCTGTTGTAGTAAATGTGAGGGCATAAAGAATTCATGTGAATATATCCCGAGACAAGATGATTTTTGTGGTCCAGGGAGTAGCACTCAAGTCAACGATGTGATCACTCTATTCAAGAACTTGGGGTTCATAGCAAATTGGTCAGAGGTTGTCCTCAAGAACAACTTAACATTTTGTTGGCTCAGACACTGTCACTGAATACACCAAAACTCGATTAAAGGGCCGAATGTGGTGAGGTTTTCTCTAGAGGAAACTGGTCTGAAGACAAGGTGGAAAATTTACAACGTGTCTTGAACTTCTGGAAGGTTCCCTTGCAGTAAAGTGCCTAGAGAGAGAACGGAGTGTTTCGTTCTGAGACAAATTAACAATATGTCCATGATGAGATACATCAACCACCATGGGGCAACTAAACTGAAAATTGCAAATTTTATTGTTATGAGGCGTCCCAACCCTCGTGGGGGAATTTGAAGGAAGCTTGTTATAGAGATTCAAGGTTTGCTGATGTACGATATTTATCCTTGAAACCATCAGCAAGTTATATGTTGGAATCTTGGCAGGAACATCAAAGGTACCCATATCATTACCTAATCTCTACCTATGCCCGTTACTGAAATTTTGAGCAGCTTTGAATTTTCCGTTTCTAAATTCTGGAAAATTGTATTCTTTCTTTGATAGGGATGATAATTGTACATATGGGTTATGGTTCAACAATTTTAATGTTTACGTATTAGTCGACTGCCTTCATTTTCGTAGAAATAGAAGTCTGATTCTGAAACCGATTTTTTTTTTTAATTAATATAAAATTCAACATCGTAGTGAGGCAATCTACCTACTTTTAAACATGGAGTCTTTAGATGTAACTTGCGCTGTGGGAAGATTTTTAAAGATTATCCTTGCAAAGGTATTTGAAATGTTGGTGTTTACATGATTTTAATATTGAAAAAAATGTTGTATTTATCCTGTTTTGTTAGACAACAGTCTAAATAAACTTATTTTTACTGCTAAAACCCCCCTTGTGGCAAGATTAAAGCTATGAGCAGTCTTGACGCACTACTTTTGCTTCTTCTGGAAGATCATCATCAGAGCAAAATAGCTCCTGGAAAATGACAATGTGGTTCCTGACTGGTACTCTCAGATTCTGTAGAAATCCAGCTACTAAAGATTGGATTCATCTATGTTCAGAGCAATGAAAGACAAGTGGATGGAATGCTCAACTTCCTGTGGAGAGAGGATCTGGAGGTCCCACCAGTGGATTATTTTCTTCAGGATAGGAGCAAAGGGACCAAATAGGCATTACTTCAGTTAGCAATAACTCCAAGAGTGACTTTACAGGTCAGAAGGACAGTGTTGGTGACACAGATATAGAACTTTCTAAACCTCGTTTCTAGGGGCTTTCTGGGGATGCTACAATCTCTTTCATTTACAGGTTTCCTCAGAGACGCTCTGGAATGGTCCGAGGGGAAAGCAGTTGCTCCTTCTGCTGGGTCTTATACACCTGATGGCTTGGAACATTTCAAGGTACTTTTTAAGTCCTTAGATTATTGCAGCAAACAACCATTTTTAAGAAACAGGCCTATTGTTCAAGGTTTAAGACATCGATTCATCAAGAGAAGGTGGATTGGCTGGTTTAGAGAAAGTAAAGATCCATGGGGGTGGATAGGATTCGCAACTGGAACTTACAGACCCAGTTGCTGAAAAAAATGTAATGCATATCAGGTGGTGAAATCTTTTAAGTCCGCTATGTCGGCTAGGCATGTCTCATTGGCCAGTTTGAACATGGGATAGCATTCCCTGTTCAGTAGACATTTGAGAAGGATTTGTTTGTGAAAGATACCAATTTGTAGCATGCCAACCAGGTTTTATAACTTCTTCAGTCTTAGTGTATGGATCAAGATTTTACTAGGAAGGAATTGTCGGCCTGAGGGAGGTAGGTGGGCACTGTGGGGTGGGATCACATAGTTAATGCATCTGCTATTATGTCATAGACAAGTGCATGAGCAGGAGATTATTGATTCTGGCATGACTGTTTTTTGAAGATGTTTGAGGATGATTCAGATCAATAAAATGTGTTTTTTAAAAAAGGAAGGAAGGAATTGTTGGCTAAGTTGACTATGCTTTTATGTTTGGCATCATACACAAGGGTATCAGGGAGATGAGTTTAGAATTAAGAATTAGAATTAAGTGTATTCAGTCTGGGCAGGGTACCGTTCAGTCTTGAGGATAACTAAGCCTAATATCTGTTTGGAGCCCTACCCACATTTTTCAAATCACCCCACATTGTGTGAGGACCAATGCCTCAGTTTATGAAGAAGCCTAAGAGAGTTTAGACTGAAATGAGCCAAGCAGATACAGAATTTCTTTTTTTTTTTACTTTTTGCTTTGGAATTGTTAATGGCCTTAGCTTAGTGGGTCAAGTGGGTGATGCAGGAGGCAGCACTAGACATCTCGCATTCACTCAGTGAGGACTGAAGATTGGTCAGAAGAGTTTACTTTCAAAATGCTCTATTTCAGACTAGTGGTAGGTAGAGATCACCACGAGTTGCAGGTCCTGGCACATAATTCAAGACTTCATAGCCACTGTGATAAAAGTACCAACTCTATTTAGGACAAAAATGCAAGGATTCTCTCGTAGGTATTTTTATTTTAAATTGTGTGATGTTTAGTCTGTATTTTATGCCCCTTCCTTGAAAGCAGTGTGTGATTTGTTTAACAAAGTCTATTTGGATGCTGAGGATGACTAATTGTTTACCTAATGACTAAATAGAAACAGACATAATTTGCATGATGCCATGTGTCACAGAGAGAGAGAAGAAAATGAAGGATGTGGATGTTTGAGTAATTGATGTATTTGGTAAGATATGGTGCAGTTTTTTTTGGGGGGGGTTTCCATAGGGACTACGGGGCACGCAGTATCTTACTAATATGGTGCTGTTGAATGGTCTACTGTATTGACAGTTAAGATTGAGAAAGCAAGATTCTTGCCACTGTATCCTTAAAAGAATCGATACTTTCCTTCTGCGTCAATGGCCCTCACATCACGAGGCACTGGAGAAATCTGAGGGGTGTAAGTACTTCTAGACATAATATACTTGTGCTATTCTGTTTTTCTATCGCGCAGCATGCCGAGGCTGTGAATTTTCCAGGGCATAACAATATGCACCCATTTTCAAAAATTAAATTAGATAACAACCATAAAATGGCGTTGTCGGATGATATTAAGCAGGTCTGCAAACGAACATGGACAGCAGTGCACCTGGCTACTCAGTTTCACCAACTTCACCGGGAAGACATTTTCAGAAATCCCAATATGAAAATGGCTGACACGGCGGCTCGAGCGCCGTGCACGAGGCGGAAGTGCCGTGCCGTGCCGCAGTGTGGGGGAGCGGCTGCCAACAGCCCAGAATCCCTCTGACTCATTCTTTCTGCTGGCTGCGGTGACTCTGCATGTTTTAGGGTATTCTCATTAGCGCTCTCCGCTGAGCACGAACCGCCGGTTCTGCGGCGCGCGAACATGTGTTTCCCCACAGGCAGTCGCGTTTCTTGCGATCGTTTGGAGTTATGAAAGCCTGCTTCAAAGCCTTTTATGCCAAACCTGGCTTTTGGGTAATAAAAAGCCTCACAGTGGCTTTGCAAGCCTGTCGGAATTAAACTACACCTTTATCACGCACAAAAAAAGGAGTTTTTTCATAACAGAGAAGCTTCCGTTCTTTAAAAATATATATATGTTTTCAAATATTGAAAAATGATCTTCGAGTCTCGGCTATTAATAAAGTAGCCCTTTACACCAATAACGACTACAAATGTCACTCGAGAAACCTTAATGGGCAACAGGACGCTGCCAGCACCTTCAATCAACCTTCTTTCCCCTTGATTTAGTAAGTCCACTTATTTTTAAATCCGACCTATGCAGTGCTTAATTTGTGTAAAAATATGTGCCAGTGCCCTCGTCAGTAGGCTGCTGCAGCTTGCACCACAAATTGCCCCGGTCAGCACTGCCAATGCGAGTACCAACACAACTACTAAGCATCACATTCCTCCAAGTGTTACAATTCATATTATCCCAGGCCCCTAAAGCTATACGAATGTCTTGGAAGGCAGGTATTAGCCATTTTTGAAGTATAAACAACTGTAGATGTGCTCGTCTCCAAGTTAGACAAACATCGCCACCATGTGGCAGACTGTCATATTGCCGGTGTAGAAAATTAAGTGCCAGTGCAGAGCACCGAAAACCACCGGCTCAAATTAAGAACTGGACCTATGTAATAAATCAGGGTTCATCCACAACACAAGTGCAGAAATATTTTGTTGAAGTAGAGCTGCGGATTGGCAACAGAGATGGTGGTATCTTGATGGGCTGAGCGGGCGTGGCACAGAGCCGAGTGTCTATGCTGCGCAGAGTGAATTCATGTAACCCGATATTTCTCAGAGCTAGCGCTTTATTTTCAAATTGTACAGCTTGGAAACAGCGAGCAAAGGTTTGTCTCGTTCTGCTTCAGAGCTGTGGTGTGTGAAAATATAGTTCTAACTGTGAGAAATATTAGGTAAAGGAAGGCCCATAAAAGAATGACTGGCTATGCACTGCGCCACAAAAGCCCATCACGATGGGGCGCCTGAAGCAAAAGCGCAACCAGCAGATACCCTGCCGCACGTTGGCATTAGCACAGCTAGGGCCGTATTCCAATAAGTGCCCCGGGGCGCAATGGGCGTTTGCGCCCACTTTGCGCGTCCCCTGGGCTCTTTGGTATTATAGAAGGGGGCGCAGACGCTCGTGCGTCCCCTTCTATAATGCCGATAGTGCTGGCGCACTTAAAGCGCCAGCGCTACCTTCAGAGGGTGTTTCCTCATTTGCATAGGGGCGTGCCCTATGCAAATGAGGGAATTCCTTTGACTCTGCGCCCACGCCATATTACAGACGCGGGTGCAGAGTCAAAGCAGCCCTCAGGAGGCGCACTGACTGCGCTATTTAAAAAGTGGCGCACTGTCAGTGCGCCTCCTGAGAGCAGCTCTCTGCAGGGAGTAAAGGGGGTCCCATGGACCCCACAGACATCCCCTTGCAGGTGGGTGCAGTCACTGACTGCACCCGCCTGCAAGGGGATCTCTATTACCCTGTTAAAGTGCAGGCGGGTGCCGCCTGCACTGTGAAAACACGGAGCAGCTGCTCCGTGTTTTCACATGTATGCGCTGCCCCCAGGGCAGCGCGAGTTCGCAGCTGCCCTAGGAGCAGCGCATACATCATAATAGGGCGCAAACAATCACAATGCATAATACGGCCCCTAGTGGACTAAAGTAGTAAGTCAAAATACGTGAACCAAGATTTTACTATATACGGAGTAAAATGCAACAAGTTGACATGTTCTGCAGGTGCATCTTGTAAATTAGACCACAAATTTAAAATGCTTCAGGTTGCCAACATTGCTTAAAAACGTAACAAAACTGTATCAACCCCCCCCAAAAACACAAGTTTTGTAGGCTATTGTGAACACTGTATTCCAAGTCTTATCATGGCAGAGCACACATTCCTTTCTTCTGCAGTACACTGAAGGCTGCCAGCTAACTCACCATTATTAACGAACACTGCATGATATGCAGTACAAGAGGTGGCAGTGATATTGCTGCAATTAGACAGAAAATCCACAGGGCTTTTGCGCTAACAATGTTAGCGAAGGATTCACCGCAATCTATTTCTGCATGAGCAGGGCTTTAAGTGGGATGAAAAAACTGGCGAGGTGTTTGTTGCTGAAAGGGGCATTGCCGATGTAATTAAGGGTGTGGCTTAAAAACACAAGCTAAAAATCTGTGCTTAGTATAGTGTGTCGCCTGACTGGTATTTTGCTGCTTCTGTCATTGCATTCAGATATATAATAAAAGTAACATTCAGGCGCGCAACGCCCATTGGGCTGAAAGGGCTTCAGCAATCCCCCTCACGTCATGTGTCTCAGCCCGGGCTGCTGGAGGCTGGGCAGTGTCTGGAGTCTCATCTCCGGCACGCCCGAGTTTTTCACAGGTCTTTAAAGACCATTTGTATATTTGCATACCTTTGTAAACTGGTTACCGAGGCTTAGTTTTTTTTCTGGTTCCCCCTGGGCCCCCACTCTGCCTATTCCTTTGCTGTAGTGTGAGAATGCATTTCATGAAAAGGAATATACAGTAGGGCTGCCAAAAGAAAATGCCAGCCATGTGTTGTTTAAAGAGCCTGCAAAGATCTCGTTTTGACTAAATAGGGTTTTAAATAAAAATTTATTTATTCATTTGTAATGTGACTTTTCTGTCTTTGTTTCCTTTAATTATCATTCATGGATCATTTAGGCAGCCCTAGAACACAATTAAAAGTGCTTTCTATTTATACTTGCTGTTCGAAGTATGCACAGATAAGTGCTGAAAATACGGCTTTAGGTGACTGTTTATTTTTGTACAGTCTGGGACATCAAAATAATGAGCTGGCAACCCTAATCATAAGACTGAAAGTTTGTTGCAGGATCAGCACATTATTTATTTCCTCCGCCCTCGATCACGGATTAATGCCATAATAGCAATAGTTTAACTTGTATCTGAAACCCTACGCCGCCGTCAATAACATGCTGAATTACTTCAAGTGTTGACTCAATGCAGGGTGCGTTCCCAGACACTCCTCATTTTCGCCCTTCACTTTCACGCTCACCCTGCACTCACAGCGATCACATTGCACTCACACTGATCACCAATCACTCACATCATTCACCCTGCACTCACAGTGATCACTCTGCATTCACAATGCACTTGCGCTGTTCACTCTGTACCTCACCCTGCAGCCACACGAGTACACTATTCACCTTGCACTCATGTGACACTTCACTAACTTGTCCCCCTCACTGCTCAATCTGCACTCTCACTCAAACAACCCCATCACTATCCATGCATTAATTCGTCCCACTCTGCACTTACATACGCACCCAAATTCATATGGTCACCTCACTCACCCTGTAGTCACTCCTCTTACCCTACTCTCACACTGTCGCATTGCTCACCGTGCATTCACATGGGCACTCCTGCCACCCGCGCAGAGGGTTAATGTGCCTGCTACAAAGAATGTGTACCATGCAGATCACAGAACTGAGTGTGAGTAAACTAGGAGTAGCGCTATAAAAAAACAAGCATTGGCATAGCCAATAGGTCTCGCCTTTGGGGCCTTATAAGTGTTTAGCCAGAGCTATTGACTTTGCCAATGTCTTCAAGCTGTGCTGTAGAGAAGTGTGGCTGCTGTGCGGCATGCTGAAAAGTTATAATAAAAAAGTGTCAGAAGCATTTTTGTTACTTTATATATGACCAAGAAGGCATTATGTAAAACTGAACGACCATATTAAAAAAAGTATTTACAATAAAAAATGTCCTCAGTTTTCTTTTGTTCTTGCAATGCTGGCAACTTGTTTCTGCCTATTGCAATGGTTGTTTGTTAAAGCTTTTTTTTTGAGGGGGCATAAACAATCGGAGGGTGAAGGTTGGGAACTAGTACCTGTATTATAACACTAGCAGCGGCCAGACGCTAGGGGAGCATCAACAGATGCCAGATTCCGAGAACAGGCTGAGGTGGTGCTGAGTGATGCTGAGGTGGTAGTGGTGGTGACTGTTGCGGAGACGATGCTGAGGTGATGCTGAATGATACTCAGGTGTTGCTGAGTGATACTGCTGTGGTGCTGAGTGATACTGCTGTGGTGCTGAGTGATGCTGTGGTGGTGCTGAGTGATATTGGCTTGGCGCTGAGTGATGCTGTGGTGGTGCTGAGTGATATTGTCTTGGCGCTGAGTGATGCTGTGGCGGCGCTGAGTGATGCTGTGGCGGCGCTGAGTGATGCTGTGGCGGCCCTGAGTGATGCTGTGGCGGCCCTGAGCGATGCTGTGGCGGCGCTGAGCGATGCTGTGGTGGCGCTGAGCGATGCTGTGGAGGCGCTGAGCGATGCTGTGGTGGCGCTGAGCGATGCTGTGGTGGCGCTGAGCGATGCTGTGGTGGCGCTGAGCGATGCTGTGGTGGCGCTCTGCTGTGGTGGCGCTGAGCGATGCTGTGGTGGCGCTGAGCGATGCTGTGGTGACGCTGAGTGATGCTGTGGTGGCGCTGAGTGATGCAGTGGTGGCGCTGAGTGATGCTGTGGTGGCGCTGAGTGATGCTGTGGTGGCGCTGAGTGATGCTGTGGTGGCGCTGAGTGATGCTGTGGTGGCGCTGATCGATGCTGTGGTGGTGCTGAGCGAAGCTGTGGTGGTGCTGAGCGATGCTGTGGTGGTGCTGAGTCATCCTGTGGTGGTGCTGAGTGATGCAGTGTTGGCCCTGAGTGATGATGTGGTGTCGCTGAGTAAAGCTATGGTGGTGCTGAGTGATGGGGTGGTGGCGCGGAGTGATGCTGTGGTGGCGCGGAGTGATGTTGTGGTGGCGCGGAGTGATGTTGTGGTGGCGCTGAGTGATGTTGTGGCGCTAAGTGATGCTGTGGTTGTGCTGAGTGATGCTGTGGTTGCACTGAGTGATGCTGTGGTTGCACTGAGTGATGCTGTGGTTGCACTGAGTGATGCTGTGGTTGCACTGAGTGATGCTGTGGTTGCACTGAGTGATGCTGTGATGGCGTTGAGTGATGCTGTGATGGCGTTGAGAGATGTTGTGTTGGTGCTGAGTGATGCTGTGCTGGCTCTGATTGATGCTGTCCTGGCTCTGATTGATGCTGTGGTTGCGCTGAGTGATGCTGTGGTGTTGCCGAGTGAGAGATAGAGTGAAGATATAATGCCCAATTAGAGAGGGTGGTGAGAGAGAAAGAGAGAGAAAGGGTGTACATAGAATAAAGAGTGGAGCGGGATAGAGAGAGAGAAAGAAGGGGAGAGAGAGAGTGAATGAAGGAGTTTGAAAGAGAAACAGATAAAGGGGTGAGAGAGAATGAAAGGCTAAAAAAGATAGAGAGGGGAGAGCTAATTAAGTAGAGAGAGAATTAGAGAGGGGAGAGGGAGAGAAGGAGAGAGACAATAAGAGTGGGGGTGGAGTTTAAATAGAGTGAAGAAGTGACGCGGAAAAAGTAACCTTAAATATAGCTTTGTGCTTTGCGCGAATAAATATAAAATAAAAAAAACAGTGAGAGACAAAAATACTGGTAATTAGGCTGTGACTCCCAATATAAAACAAATAGCGATATAAGGTGAAATCAACCCACCGAAGCAATATTTCTAACTAGACAAAAAAAGCTTGCATTTCAATGCTAATCGCTGTTGTTTTTCATGTGACTGTAGTCCAGGGCCCTCAGTTGGTAATGTGAGCTGCTGCTGCGATTGAAACATCAGAGTCCAGAGAGTTAATGAGCCATGACGAGGAAATGAGGAAGAGATAGGAAACCCAGATGCCAGCTGCGCGTGCACGCCATCGTGAACTCAAGCTGGTCGCCAGCCGAAAGCCAGTGTTTGCACTTCCAAAACCCGCTTACTAAAACTCTCGGCCAGACCAGCGCAAGCGCTGGTGCAGGCCGAGACCTAATGAAATGTTTGTCAGAAAGGTGCCATAGAGAGAGGGGGTGCAATGTTGGTGAGTGGTAGTGAGGGAATTTATGGAGAAGGAGGAAATGGCGGAGGGGGCGCCAAAAAAGACTGTTGCACCGTGTGCGACCAGTGCCAGGGCCGCTATGGCGGAGGAGCGTCGGCCCACTGCTTTCGAGCAGTGGAAAGGAAATATAAAATGATAATAACTAAGTTATTATCAGGTTATGTTTCCTTTGCAGGTGGGCAGGGCTGCTCTGCTCAGGGAGCAGGGCAGGGGAGGAGTGGTATGCCCACTCCGATGTCGTAATGACTGTTTGGTCGGCCCTCTCGGGCCGTCCAAACAGTCATGCGCACTCTCCCTTTATCCATGCAGGCTGCATTACAGCCTGCGTGGAGAACATGCCCACCACTACAGCCCCTGGCAGAGCACCATATCACTGCGCTCAGACCAATCACAACAGCTTAGAGGAGGGAGCCTGGCTGCCTGCTTCCTGAAATCGTAAGCAGGAGAGCAGGAGCAGGACCAGAGGCACGGGACCTGGCCAGTGGAAAGGTAAGTTTTCAATTATTTTTTTTTCCCTCGCGTGATCCCCCCCGTGACACCCCCGCAACCCCACCCGCGAGCCATGCCGGCCAACCCTGTTAGCCCCCCCGAAATTCGGCTCTAGTTGCGCCCCTGGTAACATTACACCTACAACAAACCAGGCCTATTGGCTTTTCAATGGCTGTTAGTTGCATAAAATAAATAATCAACAACTATGGTGTTGCTTATATATTATAGAAAATGCCTCAGTTTTTGTGTGAGAGGTTGTGGCGTAACTAGTGTTGCCAACTTTGGAGCTCGGAAAGCAGGTTCGAGCCTGGGCATTGGCTCAATATCTTGTGATTAAAAAAATGAATTACGTCCTTGTGTAATGTAGATGGTGCTCATGCAAAGCGCTCCAATACCTTAGGTCGAATTCGCGCTATATAAAACTGCAAAAAAAAAAACCACAAAGTTCTGAAACTATGAGACTGTTGAAAAACTATAACGAGTCTCTTTGAAGGTACATGAAAAGCAGTTCAGGGTGGTACTGTTGCAGAGTTAATTTTTTTGTTTTGTTTTTATAACACTGAGGGGAAAGGGCAAACAATGGAGAGCCCGATAGGGGCCCGTCTCGGCACCTGCCTTTTAGAGCTGTTGGTGCTGAGCAGCAGGACCCGGCCCACTTAAAACCCTGTGCTTGAGGCAGACTAGAAAGAGCAGAATGGAGGCCTGAGGCTCACACCACATTGGTGGAAAGGTACAGGCTGCAAGGTAAAACTACCATTGAACGTTTGCCTATGTCTTGCAGATTCTCCCAAAAAGATTTTTTTCCAACTATCGGCCAATTTTCTTATTACAGTTTCCTATTAAAGTTTTAGAGAGCGATTAATAAGCAACTTTGCAGATATCTTGAGGATAACAATATATTGGATTCCTCTCAAGTCAGTTTCAGGGCAGCACAGAAACAACCTTAGTAGCGGTCACTGACTCCATTAGATCTACCCACGGTAAGGGTAACGTAGTTGCACTTCTACTTCTCGACCTCTCTGCCGCGTTTGATACGGTTTTGTATGCAGTACTCATTGACCGTCTCTGTGCTACTGGAGTGCACGCCAAGGCCCTAGACTGGTTGAGAGACTTTTTGGACTTTTGTTCCAAGTAGTCTCTATTCCACCCTATACATTCAGGATGGTCACCACCACGTGCAGGGTGCATGAAGAATCTTTTCTGTGCCCCACGCTTTTCAACATTGATGTTGCCCCTCTGGCTAAGGCCGTGAGGACTCTTGGAATTGAGATTCTATACTATGTGGATGACACCAAGCTTGTGTTGTTGCTTTGTCAGGACTTGGAGCTAACGAAAGCCAGATTTGGGGACTGCATGTGAGCTGTGGCTACATGGATGAAACACAGCTTTCTCCAGCTAAATAGTGGGAAAACTGAAGATATGAGTTTTGGGAAAACTTCTCAGACAGATTGGTGGCCCCGGGAATTGGGCAACCCACCCTGCCCCAAAAAATGGTAAAAACAATGACTTTGTAATGAATAAGCTTTCGATGGCAAGCCAAGTGAAGGTAACTTGTGGCGCTTGTTTCAGTATTCTTCGCTTTCTCAGGATGGTGTTTTTGTGGCTTCCTCTAGACTGTAGGAAGACTGTGACTCAGGTGCTTATAACTAGTCATCTGGACTAAGGTAATGCCCTGATGGTAAATATGCATTAATCCCTGGTGACTCGTCTACAGATGGTCCAGAATAGAGCGGCTCGGCTCATCTGCCATCTTCCAGCAGGCTCCCAGATTTGTCCAGTGCTGAGATCACTGCACTGGCTCCCGGTTAGAAAAACATGCATTTTTAAGCTGCTTTTTCTTACTCATAATGCCCTATACAGGGGTAGTCCATTGTATCGTTCACAAATCAGTTTTTACCACCCGGCCAGGGCCTTGAGATTGTCTGATACTGCACTGGCTGCATCTCGTTGCATTACAACTACTCATAACGAAGGTCACTCCTTTTCATTCCTTGTTCCATACTACTGGTATAGGTAAACCTGTTCACATTTGCTCTTACCATTCCTAAATGAATTTTTAAAAGCTTAATTAAAACCTGGCTTTTTAATCGATCTATCTCTCCGAGACTCTGTTGTGTTCAACATTACATGGTTTTAATGTCGGGATACTCCATATGGAGTGAACGGTTTAGTGCTATGTCAAGAGTCTGTAACGTAACATTACATTGATGTTATTCCCCACCAAACATCATGGCCGGTAACCTTTAGGCCATTTGCTGCATGAAGTCACGGGCCAGCACAACAATACTCACGCACCATGACTAACATCTCAAAAGGGAATCTATAGCCAATGCTTACCTGAGTACAGAGAATACTCTTGCCATTTTTCCTATTGCTCGAATCTTGTTCCTTATGACCTCCTTCCGGGCAGCTGCTGTTGCACCTATTAGCAAGAAATTAACAAATTAACCAGGGTGAACTTTAACAAGAGTGTTCTTGCTATGCACAATCTTAACACACAACAAATTCGGTGCAATTACTACAATCTACATTTTTGCAAGGATTTGTTTGAAAGAATTTTCAGCCTATTATGAATCGCAAAATAAAAAACGCACACCAGCACGGTATGAAAAGCAGCGATTACAGTAATGCAAAACTGCAGTGGGTGGCATTCGACATCTAACACGAAAAACACTGCGTTACAGAAAGTTCTAAAATAGGTTACAAGCGTTGCTGTCCTGGTATCGTCCTCAGTAAGGTTTAATACATTTGTTAATCAAGATATTTCCCAAGAGCTTCCTTAAATAAAAGCCTCTTTCAACACTGTTCGGGTAGTTTTAATTTAAGCCCAGGTGGGTACATTAAATGGCTTTATAACAATGCAGACAAGCTGCAAAATACTATGAACCATTAGAATTAAAAGCACTCCCTCAAAAGTTTTCCCAAAAGTCCCTCCCTTTTTTGTCTGCCCTAAATAAGAGCACAAAATACGGTTGAATTAAATGATATAAGGTTCAGGCAACTGCTAAACTGACGAAAGATGACCATTCAGAACATGCATTGACTGGGCTGTTTGACCCAAAAAAAAAAGATATATATATATAGGTGTTTCAATAAAATAAAACTATTTAAATGTGATGATGTGTTTAAGATACATTTTAGAAGGTGGTAACTACTGCGCTCCAGCGAAAAATGTTGCTGCCATGCACTAACCTATGGAGAACTTTAGTTTCTCGAGGTTTCTATAAGGGTTATTTGACACACTTCAGCATCACAAAATGAATGCAAAAATCTAACGTGAAACCCGTTACGGCTGCTCATCGACTACACACATGAGAAGCATTAACTTCAGGTTATGGCGACAATCATTTGTTCTTTTCCTCCTGGTTTAGTCTTGGCAGTCTGTTCCTCATCTTGCTGCAACCTGTAGAACTTTGAATTTCTCTATGCTACCGTTTGTGGTGATCTACCTTTAGTTGTTTGCTCGGGCTTGTACCACAGTACTCCATATTTGGAGTTCTATGGAGAGATACAAGGAAAAGTCATCAAAATGTTAACATTTAGGTCATAGTTCTACACAACTATGGCAATAGTCTACTGTACACAGCCATAAATCAACCTGGAACGACTACAACCTGTGAGGATCGAAGAAAATATTACGATTTTTCTGAAGAAATGCATGGGAAAAAATGTTTGCAACATGGGATCCGAGTATACCATTTTAGTGAAGTAGCTTCAGTTGCAGATACAAAAAAGATAAAAGGATTTATGGTCTTAGTTTACTAAATCACAGGGGCTTAGTAAGGAACATCTAAAAATAGTCTGGGAGGTCACAATATTGCTAGTTTATTCAGATGTTAAAAACATTTTTAAATTCGCATCTATATTAGTAGTTTTGATCTTTTGAATTGTTAGAATATTGATGAACCAGGATGCAAAATATGTAATGAAATCCAAATGTTTCTATTATAAATCCTTGCCTCTATCTGGACTTTCTATATTCTTCATTTAAATTATAGTGAATGCTAAACCTACAAAATACGTCGAGCACTCCTGTTCTATAGCACTCCTGTTCTATTAGAACTACAACTATGTTTGGCCTTACATGCTGCATATAATCATCACATTCAAAACTCATTGCCCCCCTTTCTCCCAAAAAGGCAAGAAACTGTTAAAAATAAGTCATTAAGAACTATCTCTCAATACATTCCCCATAGGGCAAGCAATTCAGAGGTGTGGCACCTTTCAAGTGAGGCAACTTGTCTTAGAAATCTTGCCATTACCAGCAGTCATATTTCTACCCGATCTACAGCTTGGGAATGACAATCCTGCAAGATGTTAGGAGGTCCCTCCACATCACTGGATAATGAAGGAAGACTTTCTTGGCGCTGGTGGTTCCCTTGGTGGCTTCTTATCTGTTTTGCATCACGCTGCAACATTGTCCAAGTTCCCGGGTTGTTTTGATCTTTTGGCCATGACTGATGCCACCAGAGCCCCTTTCACCCCAGTTGAAAATCCAGTTTTTTACCGTACCCCAAAGATCAACATTTCCACACATTCCAACATTCAAATGCACTCAATGAAGCGCAGTGAACTTTCTCCTCGATGTGTCAGAAAAAGATGCATGGAGAGCTGTTGGCACTACATGGCTCATTTAATCGGAAAAGGTCTCTTAAATGTCCTACTAGCTGAGAGCAGGCTACACAGCTCAGAAATGGTTATAGGGATGAGAATAGCACTCAGTGGCACACAGTTCCCGTAGGTTCTCCCAATATATGTATTTTAAAGACAAAAAGTGGCATTCTGAGTGGAACTGTTTAAGCAGTGTGCAACAGGAGGTGGGGATTAACTGGAACGACGTTAACACATTGAAAATAGCGGTGTCTTCAGGGAAATAGATATTAGGGCCAAGTAGGTGTCAAATTAAAGGAATCCTGAGCACTAAAAGGCAAAAGGAACTTGCATTTAGAGTAGTATTAGGACAATGTGCAAGGGACTGCATACAGGCCTGTGTTAAAAATCGTTTAAGGGGAGCTCACTTTAGGACTCTCATACTAAGTCTTTGCCCCAGAGCAAAGACGTGTTTCATTGGAATCTCATACAAATTACACATTGCTTCCTGAAAAAGACCCACCCATCTAGGATCTCCGAGAAAATATTAATTAAATTTTTTGATACAGCCAATAAACGAAATAAGAGAACACCATACATTGATTTCAAGCATGGTAATCATTATATAGCTTCCATCAGGAATGTGGAAAAAACGATTGGTATTCTGTGCTGAATGATGTGATAATAGATCAGGAAATTATTTGAGGGGACTTCTTGACACCACTTCTTCTAACTTGTTTTGTGAAGGTTCGGATGGTAACTTGGCAAAATCAGATGTTACAGGTACCAAGAATGCTAAATTCAAATTACACCTGTCTATAGACTGAAGGGTAGACACTGCTAGCAGGGCATAACAAATACCAGCTCCAAGTGTAGATAAATCTTGCAACACGACAACAAATGCAAACCACCCCAAAAATATAGCACTGGGAAATTTTGCTTAAATGACATCTAAAGGAATCTGATTGAGTGAGTGCCTTTGGATGCTTCCATGGCCATGTTTAACAAAGTGACAAATGTTTAACAAGTCACTCTTCTATGAATAAAATTGCAAACTTCATCCATCAATCAATTAGCACTTGTAGAGCCCGGCACTAACATCCCTGGGGTATCTAGGTGCAAGGTCTCCGTCAAAAAGACAGGAAAAGTCATCAGTGGTCGTAGTTGTTTTGTTACAGCACACCAGAAAGGAGGATTGACTCATGTGGAAGCGTTTTCAGAAATGACCTATTTGCATGTACAAGATCAGAGTACCAAAAGGAGTAGCTTGTTGTATAATCAATTAAATCATAGTATAGTTAGAACTTAGTCATTCAGCACAGGTGAAATGGGGAGCTAAGGTATACATCCACATACATCCAACATAGAGATGTGAAAAATCTCAAATGGTGTTCCTCACTCGTTTGTGAAATTGACTTGTTTGGGAGTGAGGGTATTGTATGAGAAAAAAAGTTCATCATCCTAAATATTGAGTTTGCGACCATTAATCCAAATTTGGACTACAAGAAGGATAAAACGAGGAGGACTCGAAAGGAAAACGAGGAAGCTTTGGCAAGAAGATGGGACACAGACCTTTATAGCCAAATACAACACTGTGCTGAGTGAAGCCTAGAGCGCATATTTGGCAAAAGGTGAGTATGTTAGTCCAAAGTTAACAGATATATTTTTTTCACGGGCACATGCCTAAAGCATGCCACTGATGATTCGTTGGCCCTCAAAAATGTGCAATGACACCAAATGGAGATTGGAGTTCATGCAGTGTAGCAATGAGGCTTCTATCGTGTTATCCATCTAGCAATGTGGCCGTACCAACCACCTGTCCGGAATCATTGCTGCCAAAGATCACAAAACAGTCTCACAACTGCAGATCCACGGTTTGATCAGACAGAAGAGCAGTACAAGCTTTATATCCAAGTTTTTCACCCGGAATGAGACAAAAAAGTCTGACAAAAGATCTCCTTGTTCAGATGAATTTCAGATAGCCCTTCAGGATGAAGAAAGGGGAAGTCCAAAGAACCACCCAGCCCCCTTGAAACATTGTGAAGGGCTCTGGAGCACAAAGGGCTTAAAACGTGTATGTGCCTGGCCCACGAAAGGAGAGCTAGGTTGCAAGATGCCATTAGCTAAAAATGCTTGTACAGTAAACTGGCAAGAATAAGGGGGAAAGCAGAGCTCCTCATTGTCCTTGAGAACAATTTTTCAGGTTTTCTCTGCTTGGCCGCGAGGTAGATGTTGCGCTTAGCCAAATGCAATGCGTTTCAGCCAGGGGATGTGAAATGGGCTTGTCAGGGACTGAGCATGACAACAGATTAATTTGCTTTTGTGCACAGCTCTGATGCAGGATTTTCATGGAGCAGTTAGTGTTTCCAGGTTTGCGGGGCAAGGGATATGTATCGAAAGGTAAATCTCTCAGGAACCATGTACTAAAAATGAGTGACGTAAGAAGAGGTGTAGCAACCCCCCTTCGCACCTCTTCCCCACCGCCAACCACCAGCCCTAAACCCTCCTGTATTGGACAAGAGATCCCTCTTTTGCTCAAGGCAGATGTGATGTAAATCAGAGTACCAAACCTTACGAGGCAAGGTGGGATCCAGAAGGATTACTCTACAATTCAGGCTGTCAATGATCTTCTGTATAACCCTTGGAAGAACAACCCACCCTAAGGGTGGAAAATGTTCCCACTATTCAAAGGTTCAAACCAGCCATAAGTGCTCCTGGATGAGCTGCTACTGGTATTCTTACCGCTGGTCAGACACCTGGCCACAGCGCTCAACTATTTGGGTCTCAGCAGGAGGTGGCATCCTTATGTTTGATTTCAGAGCATCCAGAACCACCAGAATGTAACAGCTGTGCAGCTCAAGTAATGACCCGCCACCTAGTTGAAGGTCTTTGGCAGGCTAAAGTCGTGAGAAAAGCTTCTATGATCTACATCCTTCTGATAGGTACTTGAAAGGATTTTATTAGTTTGAGCTTGCACAGGGTCTGCAGTCCCAATGCAGACACCTGACCCTTGTTGCAAGCTGCTTGAATGAGGTGGTCTACATATCGGTAGCTTCTGCTGATCCACAAAGAGTGCCACTGAGGCTAGAATGTGTGTTAAAGATGAAGAGGGATTAAAAAGATATGGCAGTGTCCTCTACTGGTACTACTGGTTTCCCACTGGAACCAGAGGTACCTTCCAGATTCTTTGAGCACATCCAGTTGTTGCTCTGCACACCAGCCAGAACCTGGGACCAAGACAGCATTGTGAACATTTGCAGGGGGAAGAACTGGTTAGAGATTGTAAAAATCAAAGATGGGGCAGACCTCCCTCTTTTTTTTTTCCTTATAAAGAAGTCGTGGGGGGTTTATCCCTATACCTTTCTGTGGGTGGGACTGGCTCAATAGCTCTTAAAGCAGCTGTACCATGTTGTGGGATGCGGACTAGGGCAGAGAAACCCTGGAAGAGGGTAGTCTTGGCTGTTATAGCACATCTGTCCTTCATCACTGATTGGGCCCTTCAAACATTAGTTACCTGGGCCAAATTGACTCCCTAATCTTTAAAGGCTGGAAGGCCTTTGTCGACTGGAAAAGAAGAAAGGGTCTAGCCAGTATCACTTTAACTGCAGCCCCGTCATTTTCTTGACCAAGATAAGCATGAACCAATATTCTTCCTGGGCACAGCCCAAGAGTACGGAGATGTAGCACTCAAATTTGTAGCAGAGGTGGAGACCGTAGCTGGAAATTATGGCAAATTAGCCTGCCGTAGTGAGAGATTACTGATCTAGTAGACCTTCACAATGCATCTTTAGACACTGTCTCCTTGTGGAAAGATGATGCTTTACCTTGCAGTGTAGATAACATCACCACCACAAACTAAGGGCTGGAGGGTTAACAGGACCCAAATTACTTGGGGGCCCAGAAGGCCTGTTACTTACCATCCAATGTCTATGAGATTGCTGTCTCACAGAAGGTTTCTTCCAAATTTCCCGAGTCTGACAGAAAGCCTGCAGTTCTAGTGCCTAGGCATGTCTTGATAGAGTGAGCTGTTGTAGCAAATAAGGAGCAGATGTGCTTATTCTTGAGAGGGGGATCTGACTGTGCCTCATACACAATGACCAGGACGGCAATATCGTCTCTGGTTCAATACAGGTCCTTGGTATCCATCTCATTATGGGTGGGGCCAAATCAGTGACTCTTCGAAGGGGCGCTTTTGGGGAGAGCAGACTAGCAGGCAGATCCATGGAGGTGTCATCTTCCCCAGAATGGTCCGCAGGTGAAGTTAGGACCACAGCAGGGACTCCTGCTTGGTGAGGGTGCACCGCATATGTTGTATGCATGTAAGTATATATACAGCAATACAGTCTCTGGTCTCACTGCTAAGTAGCAGGACCAGCCAGAGGTTAAGAATGGGAAACAGCCAGCATTTATTAGTAATCATACTTGGCATTTGAACTAAAGGAAGGCTTTCCTATGCCACTTGGGCAGCAAAAGGCAAGTTTAGAGCTATTTGCTCTCATCAACAATAAGATTTCCATTAAACTATTATGTAAAATCTAACAATTAAGCCTTCTGTTCAAGTAATCACTATCCAAGTTAATCGCTTGAAGTTAGAAAGGGACCTATGCATTAAATGCTGAGAACGACACTGATTTCCCAAAACGTCACAAACTAGCACATATTTCTTCAGTCCTAACAAGTAAGACCCACCAGACGGACTAAGAAGCAAGCAGAGAGTTGATATGCAATTTTAAGTAGAGTATTGAACACCAGCTAGGAAACACGGAAACAGAGCAAAGCTATCCAAAATCAATTCTTCATCACTATAAAGTCATTCTCAAAAAATATGCATGTCTACAGAGTTTAATTGCAGCCAAATAAGTATTCATAATACAGCAGCAGGAAGTGTGCGGTATTTTATTGCCTAGTCAGACGTAGAAAAGACTTATAAGAAAAAAACCTTCAGGGAAAGTGATTTCGTAAAACTGACAGTGTGACTTTCAGCTATTTGATATTCATACATCTAAAAAACGTATTACTAGTAGATGAGTGAGAATACCATCTTCTATTATGTATTATAGTTAAAACATGGCGGGAATGGCAGCAAATTTCTAAGGGAAAGACTGGAGAGTGAAAACCAAGTGGCAGTAGAATTTTATTGGGATTTAAATAGTGCACATGAAAAAGAACTATGGAATGGTTACAAAAGTTCAATTCCAGAAAACAAAACAATTTAAAAAAGAAGCCATCCCAACCCAATCTATTAAAATCAGGGCTAGACACCTTTATGAGAATATATATACACATTAATCTTGAGGTAACAGACTTGGTTCAAAATACAGAGACTAGCGTTAAACACACTTAACGGACGTTTTTCTTGACTTAAATCCGCAGTGCGAACATGAAAAGACCACCCTCTGGGTGGCGTCAATTTACAAAGTAATCCACTATCCTAGCAGGAAAAGACATCAAGTAGCTGGCATTCACAAAGGTGAGTGGCAAATATGGGAACATAAAAGAATCGCCAGTTTGCTTTATAAACAAAAAATGGGCGGCCACAGTCCCACAGGTTAAATTTGGGACTGTGATTTAGAATCACAAGCTACAAATGCATCTCATCAAAGGACTCAAGGATCTCTGTTCATATGCAACTATGCTAATGGCACGCTCTCTAACACAAACTGCTATGTGAACAATGACTAATGGGTAGGGTTAAATTCAGCCACACTTTTGTAAGCAAGCGAGGGTGTTGTGAGGAAAAGTCAGAAACGCAGATTGTGCATTTAGTACCTAAGAAGAAATAAATAACAAAAACCACAAAACAAAAAATGTATTGATATTATTCAAAAGAACAGCTGTAAATGGTTCTAAAATTGTAATCTGCACTCGGAAAGGCAACAAATTAGTCTTTAGCCAAGTCTTTAGTTCAAATTGTATTCAGTCAATTCTTTATTTCATATTCACTTTAAGACAGCAGTATATCGCCACTAAGAATGCTGGCATGTTTCGGTCCCTAGTAGTGAAAACAATAATGATGGTGCCATAAAAATACAGACTTGTGTACCCATAGGCATAAAAGACACATTTGCCAGCCTTGACAAAGACAGACTTGTGCTTCAATGAACATAGAAAACATATTTCCTTGTCCTTATTTGTTGTGGGGAATGAGCCAATTTTGTTACATCATCAGTCTCATATCTTTACATATGGATACATATATCCAATAAATACATCACCTTGGAACACCTTATTAAAAAAATGCAACGGCTTAATATCCATAGTGTGCGCATCCTGTCACGCACACAAAATCTCTATTATTCATTGTGATACATTAGGTTCGTCACATCGTTTTTTTATGACATTGCTATGAAAATAAATAAAATTATAAATTATTCATAGAGAAAAGATTTTAGAGTGTAGTAAGTAGCCTTATATGGTCCAACTTGCCCACTAGGACAAGATGTAGAAACACATTGCAGGTCACTAGGATTAGATGACGAAGGATCATTAAGTTAAAGGATTATACAAGGGAACCGATTTAAAGTGGAAATGAAATATCACGAACAAATTCTAACATTATTGCTCTTTTAAATTATGTACAGCATATGGATTTATGTTTTAATTAATAAGTGTAGTCAAGAACACTATGTGAGCTACGTAACATATTGCAATGAATAATAGTGATTTTGTGTAAATGACTGGATGCATGCCTCATGGACATAAAATCATACTTTTTTAATAAGACAATTCAAGATGATAAATACGTAATTAATGGATCAATGTAGCAATTTTTAAGATGCAAGACTGATAGTGTAGCAAACCAGGTACATCCAACCACACAGCAGGACAAGGAAATAGGTTTGTTTGTTCATTAAAGCACAAGTGTACCCTTTTTAAGGCAGGTAAATGTATCTTTTACGTCTAAGGGAGCACTAGTCTAATTTCTGTTGCACCTTTACTGTTTTTCACTTGTCGGACGACACTTGTCGGACGACGGCGCAAGGATCGAAATGCGTCACTAGTCTTGGTGACAATTTGCAACTGAATTAAAGTTCATATGAAATGCGGAATTGGCTGAAGACTAATTAGCATGCCTCCAGAATGCAAGCTGCAATTTTGGAACTATTTACTGAGGTTCCTGAATAACAAAGACATCCACACCAACCCATTGAGCATACCGGGCCTGGCAGAAAGGCGGTCTCTAGGAAAAGTGAATTATGTGGAGACTTCTGATTAGACCAACTAAAAAAGAAGATTCGTCTCTATAACAACGGCCTGTTTATTGGTAGAAACTAGAGAAGGCAAATGCAGATGCAATATTTTCTTTGATCACTGTCCATCAATATGCTTCCTGTAACAAGCAATCTACTTACACAACTGGGTAACCAATATATCCTGGAGGAATGGTTTCAGTTTAGGTACAACATATGTTGGTCACTCAATCCACCCATACAGAGCAAAGTAAGAAACAGACGTATTGCTATCTCAAGGTTATTTTTTTATTAAAACATATAATGCATTGATACAATAAACAAACCATATTACATGGACAAAAGCAACATGGAAAAAAACACAGATACCACCCACATGATCACATCAATATTACTCGAACGAATCAAATCCAAGGATCATTGGGAAGAGTAAAGTCCTCTTAACCATGTAGGTTGATGAATTCTGAGTTGCATATGACTTTATATCGATTTCAACAATATGATGAACTGTAGAATGATGCAATCATAGAATAATGGTTATAGAGGTAGACCCGTCGGAGTTTTGGTCTCTTATGGCCACACGGTCCCCGAGACCATCATCAGGACACTTCCCAATGAACCTTGGATTTGATTTGTTCGAGTAATATTGATGTGATCATGTGGATCGCGTCAGTGTTTATTTTGTCCATGTTGCTTTTGTCCATGTAATATGCTTTGTTTACTGTATACAATGTATTATATGTTTTAATGTATACATAACCCTGTGATAGCAATATGCCTGTTTTTTACTTTGCTCTGTACGGTTGACTTGAGTGACCAACATATGTTGTAACTAAGCAGAAACAATTTCACCAGGAACATATTTTTCTTGCACCCTGTAACAAGCAAAGCATTAAAACAAATATCTATATTTACTGTCCACTTCACGTGGCTTTTTAAACTCAAACAAAATATTGCAAATTTGTACATCACCAAAATTAACACATTGTGAGTGGCGGATGCATCTGACAAGTTTGTTAAACACTGCTCAATGTAGAGGCAGTCTTTTGGCGAAAACAATATCATTCCAATTGTGATGTAACAATTATAAATCACTAGAAGTACACCAGTAGGAGTTCAAGTTTATACAGAAAAAAACTTTGCTTTGATTTAAATTGTGCAGCTTAATGAGAGTATACTATTCTAGCATGAACCTCTCGATGGTGTAAAATACACAAGAAAATATGTTGCATCAATCTGAATAAATCTTATTACAGAAGGACTAAGGAGTATGCGGAGTACTGTGAAAGCTTGTGAAAATTAACTGTGTGGGGGTGGTGCGAAGGGGAGAAACTAAATACTAGTTAAACCCTTTAACATATATACTATTATACCTTTTTTCTGTGCACAAATAAGTTGCTCTTCTTATGAACATCCAAGGGG
Source organism: Calotriton arnoldi (assembly GCA_963921515.1). NCBI lineage: Eukaryota > Metazoa > Chordata > Amphibia > Caudata > Salamandridae > Calotriton > Calotriton arnoldi. The sequence continues at coordinate 932,507 of CAWUFW010004791.1, read as the reverse complement.
GGAAAAAGAAACATATCAGTGAAGTTTGAAGAAGGGAGGGGAGAACGAGGTACATTATGACAACACCAATTGGAAAGAAATGCTTAAGTAAAGTCTGCAAAATAGAAAAGAAACAGATTAGGTAAAGAACACCAAAGGGAAAGTATAAAATGTAAATTTGAAACTAGGAGTAGAAAACGGTGAAAGAGTGCCATACGAAAGCTATGTTAGTGCGTTATAGCCAAGAAGATTAAAATGATGCAGCCATTAGTAACACGTCAAATCTATTAGTCTAATGATATTAAAAGCCAATATCTGTGCTACAAAGCAAAGTCACTCACTTCGTACACTAGAGTTTGACCAGTCATTTACAGGGCTTCCATCAAACCAAAAAAACGACAAATATGCATGCACATAGCATACTGGGAATGAGTTCCCGTTACTGCATAGCAATTTGAAAAATAAAAATGCTATGAGGAGAACACTATACCTCGTGGTTTGTAACATAGCCATTGCATGTGCTGATGGATAGTAATAGTTATAAAAGGATGGTGATATAAAGCATGGAGGCTGCCAGGCTGCGTTATGTGACCATGCATCTTATTCCTTTGCCACAGTTACTCCTTATTGTACAGCTTGATATGGTCACTGCCTGATTTAAAGTGTGAGAGAAGCTATCCTTCAGTAAAAGAGCACCAGTTTTACTGGGATTGGGAGGAAAACGTGTTGGGCCAGATTTGCAGACTTCCATCAGAAATGCAAGCATTGTAGATTTATGCATAATTGCATACATTTCTAAGTTTTTAGAAATACACAAAGATCCCCGTAAGTTTGCAAGGAATTCAAATCAGATTCAAGATTTCCATGCATATTCTTGTTTTTCCCAGTGTAATTCATTGTGGACAATCTGTAGGACTACAGATAGAATAGATGCACACTTTTTTTCGGTAAAGAAACCCCTTCTACACTCGCATGCATTATGGGGGTAGTCCCATACCTGTCCCATTTTTATTCCTGCCTTTTACAGTCATAGTGTTGCATGTTCTGCCACAGGGGAGCTACTGGTAAAATATGTAATATACACATATATTATAGAGTGTATGCCTACTTTGCAGCAACAGCATAAAAACCCTTCATAACTTTCAGATTTTCCTCTGTTCACTTTGAACCTTGAAAAATTCACTACTCCTGTTTTTGGAAATCAAGATGTGGCATTTCGAATCATAAATGGTTTTCTTGTGCTCATAAGTACGAACCCATAAACCACTGGGTGAAAGGGAAAACCAAAAATGTGATGGCTGGAACATCGTGAATTCATCTTATTCACTGGTGGTTACTCTAGGCTGCACTCTAGTGCATAGACTGTTTTTCCTCACTATACCATTACACACCGGAGTTACTAGGCTTGGACGTGGGGCTTATTACAGCAGGAAGCGAGTTTCACTGCCCTTTGGTTACATGAGTGATGTCATAAATGCCGATGTGATGAGATGTCACTGATGACATTTATTTAATTTGTGAGATATCGCTACTCTTTCTAGGAGGTTATGAATACTTCTATTCGGCGAAGGGAGTTATGGTTATGTTGCTCACCATAACTGAAAATTAGCACTTTTAGTTTTGCACTAAACTTCAACAGAATTTTTTAAGGGCATTTTTATTGTTCTTATTACCAAACTGCAAATGTCTTGAAAATATTTAACCATAGCCCAGTGATTTTTATGGGTTCTATAGTGCTATACTTTAGCCCGATAATAACGAAAATGAATCCCGCCCACACAGCCACTGCGAGCAACAAGCACAGTGTGGTCTTTTACCAGCCCCTGTACTCCCGGAAACTGCTGCATAATTGTTCATGGCCTCCAGCTGTAGCCTGTGCCCAGCTACTATGCCCAGAGAAGACTTCACAAGGCTTTCAGCCTTCAGGTGCCAAATGAAATACATAAGTTCTGGCATCAAGTGGGGTGGGTGTAAAGCCCATTTCTTAATGTTAGAAATATTGTAATAGAAGAAATATACAAAATGTTCTATCTTGCTCAATGGCAATTTAAATGCTACAAATAGGCTTCCTTAAAAAAGAAACTTTTTATAAGATGCTGCGGACTCATCAAAGGAATCGCTAGATCCATCAGGGCTTACTTAGTTTCTACTTTGAAACATTGGCATCAAAAACATACTTCAGTCTTAGATGTTCCCAAGACCTTATTGTGGACTGTCCTTCCCCTACATCAACTTTGACAACCACATGCCTGAAGTATGAACTGTTTACCACAAAACTCACCTGGCACTCCATCTAAACACCAGCAAATCTAGGCAATGCAATCTCCCCCCTCATCCAGCAGGTACCCAAGAGGTCTCAGAGAATACCAACAATTTATTCTGCACCAATTAAAAGAGACACTTATGATCACCCCTTAACATGCCTTTTCAGACTTCAGGGTAAGAGCTTAAGTTTCAACTAAAACAATACTTTTGGAGACAATAGCATTTCTACTTAATTTCAAGACACTGAACTGTAGTATTCATTGGGATGGGGAGGTCAGGGGGACGGGGGGATGAATTCAAGAGATTTCTCTGAGTACAATGCCTTACCTCTGTTTGCCACAGTCTTCTTTTAGAGTCCTGTCATGGACAAAGTTCATTATTTCTTTCGTTGGAGGGTGGGCTATGTCTAATAGGCAAGCTATATCGACCATCTGTACAGATGAAGATCGAAAAAGCATAGCGCATCTCAAGAAGGATTTATGGCGCTATTGGCATGTATTTATTATTGACATTTCTTTAAAGGAAAAATATCTTCCACATTGAACCAACAAGGTAGCACAATGCAATCACAGACATAAGTAGTTGCAGAGAATGAACGCCACATAAGTTTATATTTTCTGCAATAACAGGTCCAGTGACTATGCATAGCTTTCCTTCCAAACCTAGACAGCCTCTGTTGTTCAGTCGGAGGCAAGATACTGAGGCGCTAACAACTGGTGCATTTCTATAAATGCAAAAGACATTCCGCTTTTTATTAATTAATTGGGTGATACGTGAAATGAGAAAACAAAGCATCCATTATACTAATGAATCCATCTACTAGCCAAGCAGTCCCGCACCCAGGAATATGCCAATTTTCAATAATCCTTCAAGTTCATTGATTTCTCCCTCTCTCCTAGAAGATTCTGAAGGCTTTCCTCACTAGATGACTATATCTGGCAAACGATTTGTGGTGGAAAGGGGCATTTTAAAGGGATGTATCAAGGTCTTAAGATCTAGCATTTACTCTCACTAAGGACCCTGTGTTTTCAAACTGTTAAGAATTTATATTTAAAAGCCTGGAGACACGGACTTATTTGATGGCTGTAAAGATACAGAAGTCTCCTGTCATCAACTTAAGCAGAAAATCTTTTCTGATCGCAGTTCTTACGATGGAAAATGTTTAAAAATCCTCATTACTAATAGATCAGGCATACATACTATGTAAACTGTTAGATTTGAGCATTACAGCGAACAACTCCATCACCTAGATATTCTGGTTATGGGAAATCTATGCCATTCACAGGCTTTTTGCCTTTAAACGGGTTATCGTGAATTCATTAATATTCTTGCTGATCAATCAATGGTTCTATCACTTACTACTTTCAGACAATACTTTTACAAAAGATCCCTGAACGTGGATTACAGCGGTTTTTGTAGTCTACCTTCACATTTCTAGAAGAATCAAAACACTGTTTTTCAGCTAGCTTTTCACATTAATCTTAAAATCGTTTGGGGGAACGTGAATCTTAAAGAGGCTGATGAGACATGCGGCATACCTTAACAATCAAGAGTTACAATTCCGCTAGTTTTGAGGTTGTATCTACTGGCTGCATGAGGGCTAAAAGGCAGTTATTAGGGTGACATACCACATAGTACGAGATATGCATCCCAGTCTCTGGTGGTATGCTTGCAATGTTTTTTTAAAACCAACAGCACAAGAGATCATAATTCCTGATAAGCTATACACCTGCATGATATAACAGTATCCTTAGAAAAAGATCTGAATGCACAATGTAGACAAGAACTAACGGCTGGTCTAACCTGCTTTGTTACAATGAAGAACCATGGATTTGAAATCAGTAACACTTGAGGAACAGCCTATGGCAAGTGATTATCAGGTAAGCGGCATACATGGAATACACGGCAGCAGAGCAAACTATCATAATTTTTAGTCTTCACACACCAACACCTTTCTGTCAAAACCTGAACTATATTGAAAACACTGTTTAAAATAACATTAAGGTTAAGAAGAATGAAGACTTCTACTCAAAGTAGAAATCTTTAAATAAGCCACTGATATTTACTGGAAAACTGAACAAGGAAGGATAAGATTACCAACTAACGGGGGCGTGGCCTGCAGCCGAGGAAGATGGCCGCACACTAAGTGAGCTGCGGTAGCAGACGGAGTAGAATCACCCCACATCCGCAATAATCCGGTCACAGGGGGACGCATACAGCGGAGCTGACCGGCGGTGAGCCGCTGGACAGTGCGAACGCTGCAGCGGCGTCGATGAGGGAGGCTTCCGTGGCGACGGGGCGGACTTCAGAGCTATGTGCCCGTAGTGGAGAAAATGGCGCCTGTGGCAGATGAACGTTTGGCCTGAAGCAGGTCCCTGCGGTGAGCTCCGAGCAGCGGTGGAGAGGCGCCTGATCTGCGGCTCGTCCTGAGGTGTGCACCTGAGCAAGGGTAGACGGCGGAGGGCGCTCGGGCTGTGGCGGAGCCCGGGGGTCGAGCACACACGAGCGGCTGGAGAGGCGGCCAGGCACGCTTTGGCGCCCTGAGGAAGTCGGCGGCGGCAACAGAGGTGGGTGCGGAGGTGCCCTGCGAGTGTCGCCGTGCCAGTTTGGGGCCCCGCGGAGGGCTCGCAGTGCAGGCGCTGAGACGCTACGAGCGGCCGGTACACTGAATGCTGAGCTGGTGATCCCGCTGCCAGCGCGGGGGAGCGAGCTGAGCGTGCCTGGCGGACAGCACCGTGATCCTGTGGCGGGGGCGACGGTGGAGAGAGCCTGCGATCCGGGGAGTCAGCTACACCTGTGGGGCCTGTGAGAGTGAGGAGGGCCTGCTGAACGTTGGTGCTTCCCGCCTGGGAGTTAAAGGACTGGACGATCTGTGTTCTGCGCCCCATGGACTCCGGGGGCGGAGTCATCGTGGCGGGAGGCCCGGACAAGCGCCGAGGGACCCTGGAGGTGCTGGGGGGAGAACTCGTCTGCCCGTCCCTGGCGCCCCGCTGTAGCCGGAGTGAGTTATTGGCAGTCTATTGCGTGGCCGGCGGCAATAGGGTCTGCGGTGCCAGCCGGAGGTGGATGCCCCCTGGCGTGTGACCCGAGCGAGGGTACGGGGTAGTGTCCCCCACTGCGAGGGTGGTTGGCGACCAGGAGTGGACTGGGCAGTTCCTGTGCAGGCAACTCCGGCCTGCGGTTGGACGTCTGCAACGCAGACAGGGGGCCCGGCGTGCGCGCACTTCCACCACAGCCTCGTCTACGGTCATGGGCCGACATAAGCCGCCACTTCAGAGCCAAGCAAATCAAATTGACAAATACACGGTGGCCATGGGGAAAGAGGAGGGCCTCCGTGAAGGGGGTCAGCGGGGCGACGACGCAGACGGCGGATCGGACCAGTCACTCAGAGACATCATGCAAGCCATAAAAGATATGCGTGGCACCATGGAACCCAAACTGGACTCAGTCACCGAGGAGGTAAACCTCCTCCGCGCTGACTTTAGGAACATGTCGGGCAGGGTGGCTGAGGCGGAGAGTGGCATTGGGAACCTGCAGACCAGAACAAAGAAGCTTGAAGAGCAGGTTGCCACGCTAGTGAAGGCCCAGGGCGACGTCGTGGCCCGCCTGGAGGACCAGGAAGGCCGGGCGCGATGCAACAACGTCCGTATAGTGGGGGTGCCTGAGGGCTTGGAGGGGCCGTCCATGGATTGTTTTGTGGAGGATTTGATATTGAAACACCTCAAGCCGAAGCGTCTCTCAAAATTTTTCTCTGTTGAAAGAGCCCACCGTGCATTGGGGGGGGGGGAGGCCCAAGCCTGGGGCCCCTCCGCGCACCATCATTGTCCGGCTCCTGAACTACCGGGACCGGGATGCCATCCTGCAGGCCTCACGAACATCGGGGGATCTACGACTGGAGAACGCAACGATCCGTTTCTTCCCCGACTTCACTCTACAAGTTCAACACCAGCGCAGGTCCTTTGAGGGCGTCAAGCGAGCCCTCAGGGACCAGGGCGTGAAATACATGATGCTTTTTCCAGCGAGGCTCAAAATCCTGGACGGAGAAAAGGCGTATTTTTTTGATTCTCCGGCGGAGGCGAGCGACTGGATAGAGGGATGGCGGACCGTGGGCCGTCAGGGTGGATCGCGACTCCGGACCTCCAGCGACACCTCTCGTGAGGTTAGGAAGGACATAGCGCCATCCCGAGAGAGCCAAGAACGTGAACGCCCGCCACCTGAGGGCTGATGGCGATAAAGGCCGCAGTGCGGGTCCCATATCGGTGAGGCAGGAAAAAGTGCACGCATCCTGCGACCTGGAGAGCTGGGGGGCACTCGACACGTTGCAAAGACACTATGAACATCTCCGAGACTGTAAGTGGCTACGCTGGCTGCTACGGGCTGAACATCCACATGGCTTCAAGCGTCGGCCCGTGGGGGTTGGGGGAGGGTGTGTGCTAGTATTCACTCAAGGGGTGGGAATCCGACAGTCAGTTGTGCCAATTTCTGCGTGTTGTGGGCTTACGTTCCCTCATCTAGTTGGAATGGGATTATTTGGGCGACAGGCACTCTACACGTTTTCAAGGTGGGTGGTTGGGGGCCCACTTAGCAGGGAGGCAGGGAGGGGGGTGCGAATCGGGGGGGGCGGGAAGGGGTTGAGGGTAAGTTCAAGTTCAGCTCATGTCAACCTTTTCAATGCCGTTGAATTGTTGTGGCACTACGCAGTGGCAGGTTGGGAATCCGTTGAGGTCGTGGACTCAAAGTGCGAATGGGGGATCAGGCTAAGATCAGAATATGGACATGGAATGTCAATGGGATGGGCAATAAGATTAAGAGAACGTTGGTATTGCAGCACTTGAAACGCCATTCCCCAGACGTGGTGCTCTTGCAGGAAACCCACCTCCGTGGTAATAATTGCAGGGCCTTGGATAGGTTCGGGTACAAGATGGTAGCCCACTCAGGGTTCACGTCAGGCTCGAGGGGTGTGGGGATATTGGTCCGTAGGAGCCTGCCAGTGACCGTCTCGGGCTCCTGGACTGAGGATTCTGGGTGCCTAGCGGCGGTGGCGGTGAGATGGGAAGGACGTATGGTGGTCCTTTGCTCCTGTTATATCCCGCCCGGCCTGCATGCCACACTCTTCAAGAAACTGGGGACATACTTGGCGAACCTTCCAGGCGGCACTCTGGTCCTAGGGGGTGACACTAACGCGGTCATGAACGTCGAATTAGATCGGTCAGGGGACAGACGGGCTAGCGGAGGGGAGATGGGTCTGCGGGGCTTCACGGACGCAATGGGCCTCTGCGACATATGGCGAACATGGTTCCCAGCCCAGAGACTCTACACCTTCTACTCGGCCAGACATGGTACCTTCTCGAGGTTGGACCACATTTTTACGCGGGGTGATCAATTGGGAGACTTCGTGGACCCGTGTATTATGGCGCGGGGTATATCGGACCACTCTCCGGTTGGTGTTCTCCTTAGGGGGACGGCGGTTGACAGGGCCGCATTCCCTCGGATAGATCCGTGGCGGTTAAAAGACAATTCGATCACTGACAGGCTTAGGGAGGGTTCAGAACACTATTTCTCCGACAATCAGGGGTCGGTTGCCTCCCAGCTAACGTTGTGGGAGGCATACAAGGCGGTCCTGAGGAGACAGGGCCAAGCTTTGATCGGCGCCCAGAAGAAAGAAGAATCGCTGCAGATTCAATAGTTGGAGCGCGAAATCGAGTCTCTGGAGCGAGAGGCCAGTGCGACGCCCTCGCCGGAGCGCAGCCATGCCCTGGCCCTGAAGCATAAGGAACTTCGCTCGTTAGCGGAGGGTGAGGCGCGCGCCTACTCCCTCGCCACGCAACATCGGATATACGACGCAGGAGACAAAAGTATGAGGCTTCTCGCGTGGCTTGAGCGCCGTGATAGGGAGCGTTCCTGGGTCACGGAGGTGCGGGATGGGTCGGGGGCCCTAGCTTCCACGAGTGCGGCCATAGCGGAGGCTTTTGCATCCTACTATGAGGGGGTATACACCCCGGTGTGCACTAGAACCGAGAGAGACTGCGAGGAATTCTTGCGGGATTTTGCGTTGCCCATGCTATCCCAGGAGCACACTGATCGTCTGGATGCAGACCTCACAGGAGCGGAGCTGGAAGAAGCCCTCAATGACCTCCAGGCCGGCAAGGCGCAGGGACCCAATGGACTCCCGGTTGAAATCTTTAAGAAACAGGCGAGTGTGGTACTGGAGCCCATGCGACGCATGCTCCTTGAGGCGCGGGAGGTGGGTATGCTTTCACCCGACCAGCGGGAAGCCACAATTGTGGTTATCCATAAGGCCGGGAAACCGGCGGACTGCTGCTCCTCCTATCGGCCCATCTCGCTCCTGAATGTGGAGGCGAAGGTATTGGCCAAGGCCTTAGCGACAAGACTGCTATCCGTACTTCCCGACCTTGTGCATGTGGACCAGTCGGGTTTTATGCCCCACAGGAGCACTCGGCATAACCTGCGGAGGCTCTATGGTATTCTGCATATGACGAAGGACGTGGGCAATGCGCAGACGGCATTGATGGCGCTGGACGCCTCAATGGCCTTCGTTAGCATCGAATGGCCATACCTATTTATGGTACTGCAGAGACTGGGCCTGGGCCCGGTGTTCTGTAGCTGGGTGAGACTCCTCTACACGCAGCCGATGGCAAGGGTGAGGGTCAATGGGGTGATGTCCCGGGCTTTTCCCTTGCACAAGGGCACTAGGCAGGGTTGCCCCCTGTCTCCGCTCCTGTTTGCCCTGGCCCTGGAGCCGCTCGCCCATTGGATCAGAAGAGATAGGGCCTTCTGGGGCCTGGCACTCACGGATGAGTGGGAGGAGCGTATATCTTTATACGCAGATGATATTGTCCTCTATATGGCCAGACCCTACCACTCGATGGCACGGGCTCTCCACCTCTTCGCTCTCTTCGGCAGTTATTCTGGCTATTCGATCAATTGGGCCAAGTCGGTGGTTTATCCTCTGTCGGGTCCATCCCCTCGGATCCCGAGGGACTGCCCTGCATCGTTAGAGACCGCTGGATTCAGGTACCTGGGAGTGTACGTCACCAGAGACAGAGAGGAGTTTTTCGCCCGCAATCTGGAGCCTCAACTGACGAGGCTGAGGTTGGACATTGTTCACTGGAGGTCTCTGCCCCTTTCCTTGATGGGGCGCGTGGCGCTCTTCAAAATGCTGGCGCTGCCACGCCTTCTATATATCCTACAGAATACACCGTACCTGGTCCCGGCGGCGACGTTCAAGCGGATCTCCCGGGAGTTGCGGACGTTACTTTGGGACGGCGGCAACCCGAGGATTGCACTGCAGAAGCTTACGCGGGGGGTGTACGACGGGGGGCTGGCCCTCCCGGACGTCCAACTCTACTACTGGGCAGCGCAACTGCAGGTGGTCAACGATTGGGTCTATGCGCCAATCTCAGAGCCAGCTTATAGAATGGATAGGCATGCTATGCTTGGGGGAACTTGTGAGCCATATCTCTACTCCCGTAGGCAGATTCGTGACTTGCCCGCGCATACCGGGATAGTGCTCCACTGCTGGAGGGAGGCCAACAAATTCTTAGGCTGGGCGAATACCCTAACGGGACGGACCCCGCTTTGGACGGGTGACCAGTTAAAGGAGGTGACGGGACTATCAGGCTTTAAGGGGTGGAAACTGATTGGCATCGAGTATCTTAGCGATGTGTGGAAGGGGAGGGCCCCTGTCTCCTTTGCGGCTCTGAAAAAAGAATACCAACTTAATGACTCCCAACAGTACCATTACCTGCGCCTTGTACATGCATTGCGCGCCCACATACATTCTGACACCTCAATCCCGGAGTACTCCCCTATGGAAGACAGGCTCCTCCTCGACCCCATCCTAGCGAAGCCCACGTCAACGATGTACCGAAAACTCAAACAATATGCCGGACCCCCTTGGGCCCCTACGGGCGAGATGGGAGGGCGACATTGGGACACTAGACGATGAAGACTGGCAGCATGCCCTGCAGAGCCCTCGTGAAGTTGCGATCCGGCCGCGATTCCGCATCGTGCAGCTAAAAATACTTCACAGGGCCTATTATCCCCGCACCCACCTGTTCTCCTGGGGTAGGATTTTATCCCCCTTGTGCGTGAGGGGCTGTCAAGGGGAGGGCTCGTTCTACCACATTCTATGGGACTGCCCACTCATAATACCGTTCTGGACCAGGGTGGCGCAGACGATGGCAGTGGTGGTGGGATCTCCGGTCCCAATGGAGCCCAAGTGGCTCATACTCATGATTAAAGGAGCCACAGATTGGACACGGTATAATGAGACTTGGTTAGCGCTGGCAGCAGGGGTGGCGAAACGTAACATTGCCAGGTGCTGGGGTGCACAGGCGCCCCCTTCATGGGACCAGTGGCTCTGTGACTTGGATTGGTGTCAGAGGGCGGAGGAAACGGTCTACAGGTCTCGGGGTTGTGTGAACAAATGGAGGAAGGTGTGGGGTCCCTGGCAAAGGTTCCGAGCCTTACAGGGGGGGTTGGGATAAGGAGATTATTGCACTTCACCGTCCGTATTTCCACGCATGCAAAAACCACATGACGAACTGTGATCCCTATATTTGTATAATGAACTGCCGCTGTGTACTGTATTTGAACTTGAGCAATGTTAATAAAAAGAATTTAAAAAAAAAAAAAAAAGATTACCAACTAACAAGGTTGAACGTTTAAAGGGAGTCATGAACTGTAGTAAAAGTGAAAGTAGGAAAAGAAAATGCAAATGTCGATTCAAATATCAAGGTGCAATGTGCCAAATGGTTTTCCAACATAAACTGCAACTTGTACAGAATGCAGCAGCAAGACTCATGATGGATCTTCCTAAATTCCACTCGGTCTCTGCAGCAATTCGCAAATTACATTGGCTTCCTCTAGAAAAGAGAATTCTGTTTAAGGCCCTATGCATTGTCCATAGGGGTTTTCATAATTCGGGTCCTGAAGGAAACAAAAGGCTCTTCCAACGGTACGTCCCCACCAAACAGCTGCGGTCAGCCAATAAAAACTGGCTGGTAGTCCCTAGGTTTCGGAGGGCTAGGTGGCGGGGGGGGCGGGGGGGGAGGGAGGGGAAGAGCCTTTGGAACACTCTCCCTCTAACGATCTCTTGTCACGAGTCGCATATACCCTTTCGAAAGTTTTTAAAAACATGGCTCTTCGCACTTTAACATCTGAAAGCTTTATCCCTTCTACTCATGGCCGCCGGTTCTATCCCTAGCGCCTTGACGCCTTTGGGCAAAGTTTGCGTATTACAAGATGATCATTCATTCATTCCTTCATACATCACATGACATACAGAATAGGCACGGATATCACCGATTACTAGACTTGGGAACAATGTTGAAAAGCATTCATATCAAGAACAGGATGCATTTTGTGCACCTCACCTATTTTTAAAGAGACAATTATCCACTGTTTAGATCTTCTGGTGGCAGGTTTATTTTACAAAATTACAGCTCCTTTTCTGTACGATTTGACAACTATGCTTTTAAAATCATTTTAGTTTTATCAAGTGTGATTTAATATATTTCGTGCTCTTTTTTCGACAAACTCTTTAACTGCACGTACTCCAGGATGTCTTAATTAGTTCCCCTGTGGAATGACTCATATTTGCTTGTAACAAACACCCCCCCTGTGCTCTTAATGTGCATTAAGGATCCACATAAATTCGCACTCATTTTTGCTCCTGCTGCTATCCTCTTTATTTCATATTCACTCCTGCATCTTTTCTAGTCGACAATTGCGATTAATGTGATGCTATTTTTTCAATTTATTATGTGTTCCGTTTGTGGTTTTGATTTATTGAACATATCAAAATCAGTACATTTTACAGCACATCTGTTGGTGTGCCAAGTCAAAAAAAAGGGTGATTCTCCTTCTTAAAGTAAATAACTGCCATTATTCATCAAGTTTTTTTATTCTAGACCATAAAAGCACAAATGAAACATATCTAAAACAACATACAATTCCTTAGACATTCTTTATGTTTGGATATGCAGGTGTGTCATAATAAATGCGAATCGCAAATTTTAAAACCAGCTTAAAAGAGTAATTTCATTATGCAACATAAGGGCTTATTCAGTATATACTTGTCATGTATGGATCCACTATGTCAAATAGGTTATATTTAATGGTACCTAAAAAACCTAGATCAATTCAATGCAATGTCCATTTCTTCAGGTCATCTATGCCATCAAAGGTAACATTTACACAACATACACATTCATTTAAAAAGGCGAAAAGCATCAAACATTTGCAGTGCACTTTCCATAAAAACTTGAACTTCAAATCCTCTATGCAATTCTTGAATAAAACCAAATATGCCACAAAAGATAAAAACTTCCAATAAATATGAATTCATTTCTATGTGCAAATAATGCAAAAAGTGCAAAGGGGCTTGTATTAATCAAAGGTCCCTAATCCTTAATCCAAAGGAGTATTTGCTCTACACATGATGGCCATTACATTTTAGGGCGTTCGTTCTAATATGCCATATTGATGACAAACAGCTCGTGATTGCAAAAACAATGCAGTCTCTGGTATTTGTTTTACATACTTGTGAGGCATTGGATCAATCGCTGAATCCAAAAAGATGGCCACGAGCAATTATCCAATACAAGCATTGTTTTGCATAAGCTGTGCAAAACAATAAGACATGTTCATTATTTTCAGCTACTTGACAACCCATAGGACATAAATTGGATAAAATTGGTCCTACTTTTTTATTCCAGGAACACGTAAATGTGGTCAGGGGTAAAGTCCCTAATCTAAATTTTATATAAAGTGCTCGCGCAGATGGATCAATTAAAAAGTTCATAAATGACTCAAAATCAGGTACACATTTAAATAACAAATATGAATCCGTAAGACTGCCTGCGGTTACCACAGATATCTTGGCTCCTAGGACAAAGTCCCAATAACAAGTTTTTACCTTTTCACGTACACCTCTCGAGATTATGCTAAGGTGTAACCAGTAATCATTCAAGCCAAGCTTTAATAGCCAGGTTTTAATATGTAGCATCTATGGGATTTTACTGGTTGAATGTCCAATTAATAGTTCCTTAACACAGTCCTTAATGGGAGCCAACTTCTTCGGTTGACCAAAGCCTAAACCAATATTGGATGAACCTTAGTGCAGCAATATGTGATCCAAGATTTAGTTCAAATCTGAGTGGAAGAGTTGGGGTACTGGTGGGAAGTTTCAGAAGAGACTTACGAAAGGAATTTTCCACTATTTCAACAGAGTCAAGATTACAATGTCCCGACAAGTCTGCCCCATACAAGGCTGCCCCTTGAGCTTGAATTTCATGTATCTCTATAGGGGGAGAGATAGCAAAGGCATATGCCCTATGGACAAATCTTATAATGGATCCCACCCTTTGTTTTAAGGTCAATGCACTATTAGCTATCTGGGGTGACCAGCTATGAGAATCACCGATTCTCGCATCCAGAAAGTCAAAATCGGAGACCCTGTCCAGTTGCTTACCCTCTAGATATACCCTGCCCTTAACTTTTTTGCAGGCACCAAAATGATATATTTAGTTTTATTACAATTAAGAGCGTTGAGAGACGTCTGGTAGTTTTAGAAAGGAGTAGAGTACAGTCTTCAAAAAGAAGGCCTGGTATTTTATGTCCCGCAATCTTTGGCGAGTCATTTTCGCAGTTTGTAAGATAAGGAATGCACTCATTTTTATATAATACCTAGGTGTGTGAGGGCCAGGGTGCATCCTTGGCGGATGCCTCTTAATAGTGATATGCACTGTTTGTTCCCCACCTGGCCCCCATCTAACCCTTGCAAAATTTTCAGAACACCCTTATCAAAGACAACAATCCAATGGGGATCCCTACCCTTTCTAAAACCTCCCAAAGTTTAGCCCTTGGGACGAGATCAAATGTGACACAAAGGTCAACAAAAGCCATAAATAAGGATCTCCTATCAATATCTACTGTTTTCCACCTGATGGCATGGAATCGCAATATCTGGTCAATTGTGCCTATATTGAGCCACAATTGTGTCGTTTTTTTTTTTTACCGAACATATCAAATCACCCCATTTTACAGCACATCTGGTTGTTGTGCTAAGGCAAAAGGGTGGTTCTGCTTCTTAAAGTAAATAACTGCCGTTATTATATTCAAGTGAACCCTTCTAGAAATGTACGTATCCTTTACTGTCCCTAGCAGTATCATGCTTCACATTTTTAGTTCTTTAGATTACTCAACGGCTTTAAAAATAGCTGTTTCAATAAACTGATGATGTTACAAGATGTTGCCAGCAAAACCATTGGTCATCCATCAGTCATGCCATGTAGGTTAAATCTGTGCAGTCGTTCAGGTCAGCCATTATGGTTTAAGCTGGTTGTGTCCTTTAAAATGAGAATTTCATATCTTATTTATTTACCAAAACATGTGTATGCCTATTTTGAATTTTTTTGGGCCAAAGGACTACTTCAGGAAATTTTAAAAGAGGAGGATAAATGGTATGATGATGCATACGGACTGGAGATGAAGAAACACTGCATACTTTTTACATGTGGCTCAACAACAAAAGCCGGGATATCAAATTCAGTATGGCGAAACAACAAAAAGGTATCATGTTCTTAAATGTGGAAGAGCTTGTTAACCTTACATCGAAAGCCAACCATTAAGAAGCGTTGCACTACAAAAACTTCCACCCCCGGAACTTAAAAGACAACTTGCCCTATGGGCAATTCTTGAGGATACGGAGGAATTGTACTATACGGGACAACTATTTTACCAATGCTGCCATACTTCAAGAATCCTTAAAGAAAAAAGATATTCACATTTACTATTAAAACATTCACTAAAGAGAGCTTGGCACACACCAAGAGAGTGCCTGCTTGTAAAGAAAGACAAAAAACACTAGATAATCTAACTGGGAATTCTACATATTGTCCACAGAAGAATAATTTCAAAAAAATCATTCGAAGCAATTGGCACATGATAAACTCTGAATGTGCTTTTAATTGTCCACTATTTGCAATGAAAAAGATTGCGAGTCTAGGAAAACACTTAGTAAGAGCTTGCAGTCACCAAAAAATGCCTAAAACAAACTTAAGAACCCAATAGAACATGAAACCTTTAGAAGGCCACCATAAATGTGGAAATAGCGCGTCATGTTGCCAAACAATGGAGGGCACAGTATTCCATAATGACAAAATAAAACTGTCGCACCAACAATATGGTGTATGCAATCAAATAACTATGCCAAAAAATATACATTGGGAATACTAACCAGGAAATAAGACAAAGAATAGTCCAGCACAAGTCTCGCATAAGAACGAAAACAGTTACAGCCCTGCTGGTGAATCATTTCATTACGAATGGCCATACTGAGAAAGATTTTCAATGGACTGTTTTAATGGCGATACAACCAAATATGAGAGGAGGAGATCTAGAAGCAACCATTATGCAGAAAGAAGCATATTTGATACTGCGCTTCAACAGTCACCAGAGGCTTAAACGAATTGACAGACTATAACTAAGAACGACGAGAATGCCTCATAGTACATAAAAAATGTTAAGGTACACTATTAACAATGAACTGGAAGAAGCCTATCATAAATGATCGACAAACCACCCCTCGAGAAAATGAGAGAAATGCATTCTATCCAAGAAAGCGAAGCCTCCAAAAGCAATCTCAAGAAACACACATTAAAACCCATAAAACAAATAAACAAAATATTGTTGATGAAAGTTAGGCAACCTTCAAGTGCAATAAAGAACTTAGGTCCTTATTAAATATATAGCGCAGTTTGGAATAAAATAACTAAGTCATATATACACCACTGAATACCAACGCAAAAATCACTACAACATCCAGCATTAGGGTCAAATAGGCACTTGATTCTACAAACCTGGGAATTGCAAACCGTATCTCTTAACGGTCAGACACGCAGGATTGAGTTCAAGAAACACACTGAGAGACAGACCGCCAGAAAAAACCCTAGAAGTAACTCTGATATAGTAATGCCAAAATGACATAATGAGTATGCAACTAGAAGCCGGTAAAGTTATCTGTAAATGTTCCAGGCAAACTGCTCAGAACCGGAAAGACAATTAAAACACAAGCGCAGCAAGGAACAAAAGTAACAATGTAACACGCTGCAATAAACTCGAACGAGGCACGTAGACTATCATCGGGCTGAAGAAAGGATCGTGCTAAAATAGAATACAGCAGCACACAAGTGTAACAGCTAAAACAAAACAAAAAAATTAGTAGCATTTTGAATTTAAGCACAAGCAATGTAGGCATGCTGAACATAGAAGGGAAATAGAGACGAGACGGTTAAACAGCAGAAAGACCGGAGTAGAAAACAAAGGGCCAGTCAAACAAATGCGTGGAGAAGATAGTTTAGAAGTGAAGTGAAAATACAGAAAGCAAATACCTACAATTCACAAGCGCAAAGATTACTTAAGAATTTCCAGCTTCATGCAGAAAAAATAAATCAAGAATGCCACAAAGATAAAATATAGCGCATCCACACATGGCCAACCCTTGTCATTATCTTCCACAGAAATAATGCGGAGATACCAACCGGATCAATAAACTGTATCCACAGAAGAGAGAACTAAGCGGAATCTGCTAGAGGTCCTACTACAACAGCCAACAAGTGAAACCACAGGGAGAACGAGGTAGCAAGACCACAAATTAGAGCCAACAATTCAATTATAGAAGTACAAAATAGTCACTTAAGTTTCACTCTATTCATTATTTCACAGAACCAACCAGTCAGGATCCTGATGAGAACCCAAAAGAAATGAGGTTCGAACCTCGTTGACGACCAGACTTGGGGAGTTTTTCAGAAAAAGTGAAAAACGCATGTAGCCAATCCTGCAAGAGACACTGGTAGCCTACTCAGTGCGTCTTATAACCCCCGTGGGACAATTGGAGCAGGAGGTTCCATTTGTGAAAAAGTAATACTAATAACTGAAACCTCACCACCATGAAAGACATAAGATTGGTTTAAATTTAAGTGTATTATGTTTTGTTAATTTTTGTTTTATGTATGAAATACTGAATACACTTGATTCTCTTTGCTTAGAAGTATTGTGCTTTGTGACTTTTTGTTTTGTAAACTAAGAATTATTCAGACAGGGCTGTAAATATTGTGCCTTATCCTTTAGGACTGACTGAAAGATGTGTTTGTTTGTGAAATGTACAAAAACATCACACAGTTTCAAAACAAAAAAAAAGCTTACGTTAATTAAATTACTTGATCTTTCAGCAAAGAAGTGTCGATTGAATAATTATAGTCTGGGTACACTGTATATTTTGAACTTTCTGCAAGTGGCATTTTCAAAATTGTAACTTTAAATCTGACTTTACCATTAAAGAGGACTTTTAATTTCAGTTTCTCAAACACCAAACCTGAAATGTTTATGTATTCCTAATCAAAGGTTAGCACGTATTCAGTGAAATAAGGCAATCCAATGTTATCCTATGGGAGATGTAGGCCTCGCAGTAGTGAAAACCAAATGCAAGAGTTTTTCACCTCTGGGACAAGCAAAAGCTATAAATGCATATCAAACTTTTTAAATACACTGCACCCTGCCCGATGGGCTGTTGAGGGCCTACCCTAGCGTTGACTTTTATGTATTAAAAAGGAAGGTTTGGGTCTGGCAAATGGTTTATTTTGCCAGGTCTAAATGGCAGTTTAAACTGCACACACAGGCTGCAATGGAAGCCCTCAGACATGTTTAAAAGGCTATTTAAGGAGGTGGCACAATCAGTGCTGGAGGCCCACTAGAAGCATTTAATTTGCAGGCCCTGGTTACATGTAGTACCAGTTTACTAAGGACTTGCAAGTAAATTAATTGTGCCAACTGGGTGTAAGCCAATGTTATCATGTTTAAAGGAGAGAGCACAAGCACTTTATCATTGGTTAACAGTGGTAAAGTGCACAGAGTCCTTAACCCAGAAAACAGTGTAAAAAAAACCAGGAGGCTGGAAGGCAAAAGGCTGGGGGGAAACCACGCCAAGGGTGTCGGGTCCAACAGTGGCATTGCGTGGAGTAGAATGGCATGGCGTACAATAGTGTCGTAGAGTGCAGTGGCATAGAGTAGACAGGTGCAAAGTAGAGTAGAGTGGTGTAAAGGCCTAGAGTAGAGTGGTGCACAGTAGAGTGGCGCAGAGTACACTTGCATAGAGTTCATTGGTGCAGAGTACAGTGATGCAGAGTAGAGTGGGGTAAAGTCCAATAGCAAGGTGCAGGGGGTAAATTTAAAAAAAAAAAGCTTTTTTTTTTTTTATTAACGCTGTACTCTTAAGGTAGTACTGTGTTACTCCGAAAACCTTTTTTAAATATATACATGGAAAAAAAACAATTTTACTTACCTGTACCCAGTATGCTAAAGTCCCTCTTGTCTTCCTAGATATGTCAAAAACTAGCAGTAATGTAGATTTTACTGTGAAACAGAAAACACACAAAGTGTGTTAAAAACAACATGACTGACTTATTTTTTGGAAGGCTGTCGTCAGTCAATAATATTGTGTTTTGTCACTGGCATGAGCCGCAGTATACCGCAAAATTACTGCGGCGTGCTGCGGCCCAATATATCACTAAGTTTTTCTGCCTTATAACTTTAACTACTGAGCCAAATTTGATCTATTAACGAAAAGGATCCTTTCTACACTATAATCTATATTCCTGCTAATTTTTAAGAAAATCCATCAGGCTGTTGTGCAACTACGTTTGTCTAAAAAGTCTATGGAAAATGCATTGGTGGAAAAATGCATTGTGGAAACCCCCCCTTTTTTTCATTACACCCGCTTAACTAATTGTCATGAAACTTTGCATCATCAGCCAATGTAGAAAAAAGCAATAGGTCTGCAAAGTTTCGTGGAGATTCTTCAAACGATGGCAAAGTTATTAGCAAGGAAAAATCTGAGGAATTCCTACCTCTGGGAATCCTAACTATAACTACATAGTGGCTACTGCCACTCTGTAATTAATAAGGATATTTATAGCCACAAGTACATGTTCAAGGTGGTTGAAAGCTAGGCCAGATAAACACCACATCTCAATCGGCTTTGGCACAAAATGTTCAAGTGAACAAATATCCGAGAAGCAGGATGAGAGAGGTTGAACTAATCTAGCGATTCATGCATATATGCACTTGAGCCTTACAATTAAAGCATTTTGCAGCCAGAATCTTTAAATGTCAGTTGGGTAATTGGTTGTCCACAATGATACTCAATGTCTTTTTACAGATTATCAGAGCCCCAGTTAAATTTTTGTAGGCTTTTTCTTGTGCATTTTAAAATATTATCTTAAGTCTGATTTTATTTGTTTTTTGAAGTTTCTATGATTTTGCCCTTGTTGGAGTTTCCAGTTTTTTAATACGATGTGTTTAGTATCCTGAAGGTAATGGGTTTGTGAGCAGTCCAGTCCAAAATCTATTTTAGGATTATCTGACAGTCTAGTGCTGACCTTATGTGGGTGGTATGCACAAACAGGGAGAATCTTAGTTCTTGAAGTGTATTCCACACTTCTCTGGACACTATCCATAAGGTGCTCATAAGGGTAGCACAGCAAGCTCAGTGGAATATATATGTGCTGCTGAATAGCGGCTATGCGAACAGGTCAGTCTCAGAGGCAGAATCTGCTGCCTCCCGCGACCCGCGGGAAACCTAAGTGATGACATGATGTTGCAGCAGGGGCACCAGCACGTCTCTGTAGTTAGGCTGAGGTGTGAGGGGGTGAAATAGTGACGGTGAGGCAGAGCGGGTGGTAATCGAGGCACAGCAGAGTGGACATAAACAAAGTTAAACACTTGTCAAAACAAATGTATTGACTGATATGAAAGTGAGTGTCAGTACATTCATGTGCGAGTTTGCATGTGTAGATGCTGGTATATAGGTGCCAGCCCCACAGGCCTTGCATCAGGACAGCCTGTCCTGTATCTGAATCGTACTCAGCAGGGTTAGGTAGTAGCAGTTCAGGGCTTTTTCTGTGGGGAGGCCGCACTGTCTCAAAACGAATGTACTTTGGCTCGAAGAGGCCATTCCATTGCAAAGGTTATGACAGACTTGTTCCCCCTTCTAGGTTTTAATGTGGTGAAATATTTCTGAAACATGCTAAGGTTCGTACAAGCCATACACGTTTAAAGTGTCATACTATGGGATACTCACATAAGACTTCTCTGCAGGTATGCTCATTTTTTAACCTACCTTTCTGTTCACTGAAATCTACTCATATTAAAAGACATCTATTGGCATACTTCTTCAAGGCTGTGATGCTGATGATTTGAAAAATGTATTTACACTTCATCTTAATGAAAAAAGCGGGCCATCTAATTCTTGGAGGAGCAAGTGTGGTATAGTAATGGGTTGAGGTCAGTGGTCGAAGTGGTGGGGGGAGGAGAAACCGAGGGCACGACGTGTCCATACTTTTTTAATTTTAGAAAAACAGTTATCCTACTTTTTGTGAAATAAAAACCGTCCCAGGACGGTTAATTCCGAGAGAGGAAAATCTTCAGCAGAAGTGTGAGGCAGGGAGTCTAATGTGCTGTGAAACCGAGGGAGGCGCAGATATCTAAACAAGCCTTCTTACCTGGGTGCCTGCTTCCCTAAACGAAATGTAAATGCGCGCAACTGGTCAATCTGCAAATGTAAAAGGTGCTTGGGTAGCCGGTATTGGCTTTAATTGATCGAATCACTTGAAGCTTCCTGTGATACAGATGTATTCTTTTTGAGAGGTATTGTAAGGGAGCTACCAGCTAAGCTGTGAAGCGTGTGCTTTTAAAAGACAGTTATAAAACAAAATTGCACTAGGTAAAGTCTGCAAAAAATCTACATTTTGAAAACACTATCTTAAACCTTTTTGCGCATTTTGTAGTAGTTTATCTTATACTGTGTGTAATGCAAGTTTAAAATAATGGCTTACATGTTCACAGTGCTTCATGTCACAGACTGGGATCTCGTAGCACCAAACATACACAAGTCACTATTCTCCACTGCACCAATCAGGATTCAGTTCTGTGGCTCTCTGGTGCAGTGCATTAACCAAAAGAGGTTACATAATGGATGACAGTGCATTTCCCATTGATTACATTGACTTGTAATTAATTTCCATTTAAGCTGCGCGTTATTGTATATGTAGTCTACCTGAAGGTGAAAGACCGACAAAAGTTACAGAGTATTTTTTAGCCACGCCTTTGACCACTCCCCCACGCTCACCTGCCCCCCCCAAAGCCTTTGTGCACAGCATCAGAATTCTCATACTTTTTTTTAATGCACTTCGACCAATGGTTGAGGTAAACCATTGATTGCAAATAGCCTGGTTTAATTCTAGGAACAAGGCCAGTGGTATTAACCTACTTTTTCCAAAGGTTTATTATCCCCACTGTATAGGGCATGGGGTAGAATAAACTACGTAAAGACAGTGTGGTTGGTCTAAAGTGGTTCGAAGTTTTTGGGCACCATAGTGATTATATATTAAACATTAGAAAAACAATGTTTTCTAATGAGCTCATGATAAATCATTTGTGAAGTTTTCTTTCTTAAGAGCCCACACTATTTGTTACTGTGCATGGTATGGATTGCAAAATGTCTTATGTATCATACATTGAGCTAATCCGTACACATGGAAAATCTGAAAGTTAATATTAAATTTACACTTTTCTGCATAAAAGGACAGGGAATACTCCAGATACCAGAAACGCCTCTTTCAAATCTCAGTCCCTTTAATTTTTTACCCTTGCACTGCCTCTTAGCCCCACCACTACCTCCGCCTCAACCACACCTTTCGTCCACAGCTCAATTTAGTGAGTACCTGCACTTATTTTTTCCCATTTACAGCAGTGTGTGTGTGTGTGTGTGTGTGTGTGTGTGTGTGTGTGTGTGTGTGTGTGTGTGTGTGTGTGTGTGTGTGTGTGTGTGTGTGTGTGTGTGTGTGTGTGTGTGTGTGTGTGTGTGTGTGTGTGTGTGTGTGTGTGTGTGTGTGTGTGTGTGTGTGTGTGTGTGTGTGTGTGTGTGTGTGTGTGTGTGTGTGTAAGAGACAGAAAGGGACGACCTGCAGCAAGCCCACTCACTGAACAGTTTACTTCATGACTCCACATTGTAGACACCCCAGCCCCCTCAAGCGCTACCCCCTGTGGCCTGAAAAAGGGGGCTTTGGCTCAGATAAAAGTAAAGATAACAGGCCCTGATTGGTTAGAAAAAGACATTAGGGTTCAGTGGGAACCACACGTTACTAGGTCACAGTGGCTGCACGTGGGCAAAACGGTGTACAGAACACACATTGGGATACAAAAATAATTACATAAGACTCCTGGGCGGGCAAAAAGTGGAAGCACATCTCCTCGGCATCAACAAACGCTTCGACATAACTACAAACCAGTTTACCCCATTTGGACAGCTAGTGCTGACATCACTCTACTTTCTCCAGGAAGATCAAGGGCAAGTATCTGCCAAAAGGATCATCAGCTCAGCATTCAGAAGCAAACATGCTGATTTTTAATGGCAGAGCTTTCAAACGGTGGCAACATGCTGAAGGGGCTGTGTGATATGTAAACTAGGTCAGGTAATTAAGAAATGACTTTGTACCAGATTGCTGATAGCTCAGTGTGTCCAAGCTGCAACTTGCACGGATGCAGTATTTTAATTGGTACCTCGTGAGGTAAAATAAGCTTTGACAGAAACGTTGCAGCCGTAATTAAAATGTGATGGTCCTCGTGCTTGCCTTCTAGCTCACGACTACTCTCCGTAACTGTTGCTAGGTGAGATGCATGATCAGTGCTTTAAATGGGAAAAAATAAGTGCAGGTACTCATTAAAGTGAACTAGAGGTGTGGCAAGTGGGCGGGGCTATGGGCGGGGCTAAGGCCAAGATATGATGATACATAACTTCTATACCAGTTGCAGAACATATCAAAACACAACGGAAATGCATTTATGTTAACAAAACAGGTTACATCATTACACAAAATGAAAGCTAAACAGCATAACATGTTAAAAATGTCCTTGTTTTGTAATATTTGAAACTTCTTAATGTCATACCGTTATTTGTTGTTGTTTGGCACAATGCTGTATATCCTCAAGCGCGCACACACACAAAGAAACAAGCAGACATGCACAAAAGCTGCTGAGTTAAGGACTACAGAAGCGCCTTGGCTGTCAGAGACAGCTTCTTCTCGGACAGCCTAGTGCTCACCAGCACTAGCAGCCAATGAGCTTACTTTTAATGAGTACCGGTACTCTGCTAGGCAGTGGCGAAGTGCCAGTATTAACAGTGATAAAAATAAGAAGTGCCAGTACTCAGTACCTGTGAGTACCGGCCCATTTAAAGCACTGCCTCTGCCCTTTTCCCTATGGCCAGGCTCTTCCTGTCTCTTGCTGGTTCAGTATCTTTACATCCACACCTCTTCTCCGTTCTCGATTCACCTCTCATTTCTACCCAGCCTCCAACCTTCTCTCCCTGGTTCTGCCCCTCTTACTGCCACCTCTAGCTTACTTTCTGCACAAGTCTCTTACATTTTGTCACTGTTTTTTCCTCCACTTGCCTCATCTTCTCTCCTCCATGATGTACCCATACCCTACATTTGCCACCTGGCCAGTAATTTGTTGCCCTATAATTCATTATTTGTGTTGATAAAGCACACTTACTGTTGAGGCCTGTAGTTTTAAATAAAGACTTGCAAAAAAAAAAAAAAAACTTGCTAAATCAGGATTGATATTTTTCCCAGTAAATAAAAGCATAAATCATTTTTTCACTTCAAAAGTACAAAACTATTTCCAAGCTGTGAACGTTTGTGTGTGTGTATGTGTGACTGTGTGCGTGTGTATGTGTGACTGTGTACGTGTGTATGTGTGACTGTGTACGTGTGTATGTATGCATGTGTGTGTGACTGTGCACGTGTGTGTGAGTGTGTGCGCGCACGCTCCGTCGCGCCCTGTAAATTCTGCAAGGCAGCTTTTTAAACTAAATTTCAGGCTAATGGTTAGTTTATCTCTCTTTATCAGACTGCTTCCCGGCATTAAAAGAGGCAATTCGATTATAATTGCATGTGGTTCATCAATAGCTAAACCCATTACCTCAAGAAATACAGCAGATTTTTTACTTTACACGAATTTGTGTTAAAATACAATTTCTAAGGACCCATTTCAAAACTGAACAAATATCTGGTATTTTTAGCTGAAAAAAGTGGCAATTCTAACTTCAGCTGTCACCTCACTTTTTTTACATTCCTCCCTCCCCCTTCCTTCTATGTTCATGTCGGTTTTCCCAAACCAGATCCAGTTCCTGGGGTGCTGCAGAGTTCCCTGCTATTCATTGCTCTTTGGGCAGGGCTACCTTCACACCCATGGGTCCTTCGCTGTTATGTACATGCAGCGATTAGTGTTGATGGGGCACACAAAGGAAAGCAGCTCCTGCGCTGAAAAAAACAAACATAAGAAAACCGCATGCCACTCGCTTTCGTATGGCCAGTGCAATACCTTAAATGGACTGGATTACTGACGGGCAGCCCCAGGCCTGGCTATTTCACGCACCTGACTGAAATGAGGGAAGGGGGGGGGAGGGGGGGCTTGCAGCAGAATGGTTGTTGACGCCTAATCAACAGTGCAGGGTCTGCCTAGACCCTGTCCTATTGATCACAGCGTGATGCAAGCCCTCCCCAACCCCTGTAGTGTGGGGAAATTCTAATAGGCGCTACTGGACGTTGGCAGCATCCCTGCAAAAGTCTACTTCAGAGGCTCAGTGCGACTGTGAGATGCAGAGCGGCATTTGTCCTGCATTCGAGGCGATAGCAAACCTTAGCCTGTCATGCCATCAATCAGGGTACCGGTACTGTCCTTGACTAAAGAAAAGTGCCGGTACTGACGGCTAGAAAATTTGGAAGTGCCGGTACTCAGTACCGGTGAGTACCGGCCCATTTAAAGCACTGTGCATGATGCAAAAAACAGAACTCGGGAGCTAATGTTGGAGCAAGGAACTCGGATGTATTATGCCATGACAGCTGCATCGCAGAGAAAAATAAAGGAAGTTCAAATATGTAAATTATAGCGAAGGAAGATGGCGGCTGCTGGCTATTGTACAAATAGTGCGATTTTTCTTACTCAAGTAAATGCGGCCTCCCAAAAAGAAAATCCCTGGTGATACAGCCAAGAAATGCAAAAAGACAAAGATAAATAACTCAGGTCACAAACATTGTTTTACGGTTTAACGCACGTCAGAGGTTTTCGAGCTTTAGTAAACGTTAATCACATCGACATACAGTAGCACGTAAGAATGCGTATTTTTGAAAATAAAAATTGATTGTAAAATAAATGTAACTGGCAAAATTGCAAAAAAGAAATGGTTAAAAATTTAATATTCTAGGTTTGATGTGGAGAATACTTTCAGGCAGTGCTAACCCGCACGGTTTGGGAAGCATGTTATTTTGAAACCTAAGGAACATGCGGTCAGCGCAGCTAAGCACAAGACTACTTTATTTTCCACAAGTAGAGATGATAAAGTACTTTTAATGAGGCTTCGTGCACAGGCCCCGACAGCACTTCACGTGACAGTACGAAGCACGTGACGCAGTGCAATTTTAATTCAAATCACAAGCATGCAGATTTTTAGGTCTCGCCCTGAAGCCAGCGGTGGCGCTGGTCTGGGCGAGACATTTTGTAAGTGGGCATTTAGAAATGCGACCACTTTTTTTTGGGCTTGCCTAGAGCGTGCGAGTACGCGCACAATGACGAGCAGAGGCGCCATATGGCTTTCCTCTCTCGTCATGGTGCGCGCACATCGCACACCATTTGCCAGCCTGCTTGCACGTGCACAGCTGCTGCTCGCACTCCCTCCTCCCTTCTCCCCCTCCCTTTTCGCGAGCTTTGATCAAGCTCCTCTGCTGCTGGCATTCCCCCCTCCCTTCTCGCTCAGCCCTTCTTGTCTAACTTTCTCTCTCTGTCGCCTGCATTGGGTCGAAATCTGATTATGGAAAACAAGCACTGGTCGCCCAAAACGAGTTCCGTGCCCACCACCCTCTAACTCTCTGCCTCTCTCTCTACCTCACTACCACTCTACCATCTCCTTCTACCTCTCTAACTCTCTACCTCTCTCCCTCTACCTCTCTCTCCCTCCCTCTCTCTCTCTCTCTCCCTCTACCTCTCTCCCTCTACCTCTCTCCCTCTACCTCTCTCCCTCTACCTCTCTCTCCCTCTACCTCTCTCTCCCTCTACCTCTCTCTCCCTCTACCTCTCTCTCCCTCCCTCCCTCTACCTCTCTCTCTCCCTCTACCTCTCTCTCTCTCTCCCTCCCTCTACCTCTCTCCCTCTACCTCTCTCCCTCTCCCTCCCTCCCTCTACCTCTCTCCCTCTACCTCTCTCCCTCTCCCTCTCTCCCTCTCCCTCTCTCCCTCTCCCTCCCTCCCTCTACCTCTCTCTCTCTCCCTCCCTCTACCTCTCTCCCTCTCTCTCTCTCCCTCCCTCCCTCTCTCTCTCACTCTCTGTCTACCTCTGTCTACCTCTCTCTCCCTCTACCTCTCTCTCCCTCTACCTCTCTCCCTCTACCTCTCTCCCTCTACCTCTCTCCCTCTACCTCTCTCACTCTCTGTCTACCTCTCTGTCTACCTCTCTGTCTACCTCTCTGTCTACCTCTCTGTCTACCTCTCTGTCTACCTCTCTGTCTACCTCTCTTTCTACCTCTCTCCCTCTCTCTCTCCCTCTCTTTCTACCTCTCTCTTTCTACCTCTCTCTTTCTACCTCTCTCTTTCTACCTCTCTTTCTACCTCTCTCTTTCTACCTCTCTCTTTCTACCTCTCTCTTTCTACCTCTCTCCCTCTCTCTCTACCTCTCCCCACCCCTCTCTCTCTCTCTCTCTCTCTCTCTCTCTTTCTACCTCTCCATCTCTACCTCTTTCTACCTCTCCATCTCTACCTCTTTCTACCTCTCCATCTCTACCTCTTTCTACCTCTCTGTCTACCTCTCTGTCTACCTCTCTCTCTACCTCTCTGTCTACCTCTCTGTCTACCTCTCTGTCTACCTCTCTGTCTACCTCTCTCTCTACCTCTCTCTCTACCTCTCTCTACCTCTCTCTCTCTACCTCTACCTCTCTACCTCTCTCTCTACCTCTACCTCTACCTCTCTCTCTACCTCTACCTCTACCTCTACCTCTCTCTCTACCTCTACCTCTACCTCTCTCTCTACCTCTACCTCTCTCTCTACCTCTACCTCTCTCTACCTCTACCTCTCTCTCTACCTCTACCTCTCTCTCTACCTCTACCTCTCTCTCTACCTCTCTCTCTA